>WEDG01011495.1:0-16761 GCA_017591395.1 Schistocephalus solidus
TTACTTTCCCTGAACAATTTGGTCTTTAGTACACCACAATGTTTGCGATACACGAGGAAGTCGAAGATGGCCAACTGGTCGTTTTCTTTCTCCTCCATCGTAAATTAAACTTCCGGGAAGATGCTGTTGAGACGATTTTTTAACATAAGCACCAGATCTCGTTCGATGATGACGAAAGTATCATCCACATACCGAGTAGATTGCTCCGTCAAAAGTGAAATACTCCTGTGACCGAACTTCCGGAGCTGAAGGGTTTGGGCATTTCCAAGGCGATTCTCGGTTTCATAGTTTTTGCTTCGCAGGATTAGTTTAACTGTCTCGACTGTCAAATACCTTTTTACTTCTATTTCGCAAGACCTGGCACTCATGATCTTTGAACTACTCTTATGAATAAAATACGATTAAAACGAGAATCGCATTGGACACGCCAAATTCCTTCAGCTTCTGAAGTCCTGTCCCAGGAAGTACTCCACGTTTTAGGAAAACATATATCCGTTCTCTCGTAGAAGGTTCTGGATCTTTCAAAGCTCCTCCTCAGTACAATCTTCCAAGCAAATATTTCTAGCCCTTTGCGCCAAGCAACAATGAGATTGCGTTTTGAAAAAGGAAAGAAACTGCCAAAGTTCCTATATTGCCCAGACCAGGTTTTCTTTCGACAAACGCCCCTTTGGACGCTATTTTCTGATATGCTGCTCTTCCCAAGACATCAGAACTCCTGCGTCGGATGTTTTATCTTGTTGGGAAAATGCCCATCGAAGATGAATTCTTTAAGAAGATACTCTAAGAACGTTTGATAACTACCTGCAGACAGTTTCGGCATGTGGATCAGGCGAGTTCGATATCGAGGCAACTTGACGAAGGGTAAAAGCTTATCTCATGGGAAAGTGTACCTTAGTCATTCTCGTGTGCTCTTACAGGAATTTCCGCACTATATTTTAGAAATAGAATGAGCTGGATGCGAGGCTAGCTAATTAACAGATCTGAACGGTAACTTGGTGCGATCCTAAGCTGGTGAACAAACTTCATCAGCAGACGCTTCGGAAGTCTGGACAAACTCGTCCATCCGACAAATGTGAGGCCTCTGGCCGCCTTCAGGACGCAGTTGGTGCTCGGCAAAACCAAGACAGAGACTGTTCATGACAGTATACCGTCGGCCATTCAATTGTCCCTTTTATTTGACAACCAAATTAGTCTTTTTATGTCACTATCCAGTTTGCGTTTGCTGTTGGGGCTCGAGAGTGAGCCGCAAGGAACGAAGGGCCGAGTGAGTCCTCTAAAGTATCAGTATTCGCCCATACGATTTTGATAATATATGCAATTGGTACTGCCATTTCATCATTCTCTTGTGTGAGTTCGTAGATCGCTGGACTTCTAACGAACATCTTGCGAGTTTGATTATCATCCACTGCAAGCTTGGGGATGGTTACGGCAGGGTGATGATGGCTAATAAGCCAGAAGTGACCATACCATTGTCACATTTATTTGAAAATAATAGATGTCTGTCCATGTCACTAACCAGTTTGCGGCTGCTGTTGGGGCTCGAGAGTGAGCTTCAAGGACGTGTGAGTCCTCTATCACATCGAAGAGCACCCATATATTATTGCATATATAGCCAATTTAAACCGGCAGGTATTCCTGCTCTTGTTTTAGTTGGAATTAGCAATAATATTGTTAAAAGTATTACTAAAATTAGTGGTACAAGTAGTTGTTGTTGTAGTCTTCGCATACTAAACGTGTATATACCATTATGAAATTGTTGTTCAGATTAGCATTGTCTTACTGAACGCAATTTATGCTCGCATAGACCATCCACGCATGAACAGAGATCAAACCGGGCGCGATTGCGTTCGATGGAATGCAATATGCGTTCAGGATTAGTCAGACTTATTACACATATGTGAGCGCAAAGCTAACATTGCTAATATATCCAAAAGAAACCGGCAAGTTTTCGTTCTCTTGTTTCATTTCGTACGAGTACTATTAGTAGAAGAAGAAGAAGTAGTAGTAGCAGTAGTAGTATTAGTAGTAGTAGTAAAAATAGTAGAAGAAGTAGCTGTAGTATAAGTATGAGTAGTGGTAGTAGTACAAGAAGAAGAAGTATTAGTAGTAGTAGTAGTAGTAGTAGAAGTAGTAGTAGTAGAAATAAAAGTTGTACTAGTAGTAGTAATAGTAGTAGAAGTCGTAGTAGTAGATGTATTATTAGTATAAGTAGTAGTAGTAGTAGTAGTAGTATTAGTAGTAGTAGTAGTAGTAGAAGTAGTAGTAGTAGTAGTAGTAGTAGTAGTAGTAGTAGTAGTAGTAGTAGTAGTAGTAGTAGTAGTAGTAGTAGTAGTAGTAGTAGTAGTAGTAGTAGTATTAGTAGTAGTAGTAGTCTTTGCCTACTTAATGTTTGAAGACAATTGTGAAATTGTTGCTCAAACAAGCATTGTGTTAATGCACAGATTATTTCAGAAAGGAACCGCCTTCGTTATCCGATCAATGAAGTACTTAAGAAAGATATCAAATGGATCTGTTCGCGTAAATGTCAACAGCCTGAAGAGAAGGTGAAAACAATGTTGAGCTCTGATTTACTACTAACACAAATGATCCCCGATCTGAGGATTGTCGTTACAGCAGACGAGTCACATTATTTATAGGGCGTTGGGATACAGGCCACCATATGGTAACAAGTTCGAGTTTGGTTTGCCCGAAATCCTCGCCAGAGGTTACAACCGCGTTAGCAAACAGCTGCTGAAGTTGTGGTCAACCAGCACGCATCCAATTAACAGGTGCTATGATCTTCCACCTCCATGTTTCGTTTTGCGATTTTGCCTGGGCAAAAAAATCACCAGCCACGCGGGAAGGATGTGTGTGATCAAAAATCTGGGTGACAGCGAGCCGAATTTTCGAGTAATTGGCATGCCAAATATCGACAACTGTGATGAAATCAAGCTTATTTCCTTCCTTCGTGAACGCTCACCTATCGCTTACAGAACTCACTCGATATGATCGGCCTTGATTCTCACTCTGGAGGCCTGCCAGCAGACGCACAGCGGCGTGTAGTAGAAGAGGCAGATGAATAGTGCTGGCAATATCCAAGGGCGGCAATATTCATCAAGGCAATTAACGACTCGATCCAGGGCCCAGGAGCAATCATCACATTTACCAAAACCGCCGGGAAAGACCACGAGGACTGGCAAATATAGTAGGCGTATTGTTGCCTGGCAACCATGCACTATAAAGACAATGACCCTCGTGCCCCCTATTACGCCAGATAGCTCAAACACCGAATGCGCCTTCAAATCCAAGGTGGCAAAGAATACCACAGTTTAGGAATTGTCCGTCAAAGAAGCCACGTTGCTCAGGGTCCACAATGATTACGCTGGACCTTCGTTATCGCCATTGATGAGTACAGCAAATGGCAGAAACGCATCACAACTGGAGCCAAAATCAACACTCCTCGGTGACTTTTTAGCAGATATGGTTGTCCCGAAAGTTTGGTCAGTGCTATAACAGGGCAGTGCGCATTGGCCATTTTCACCCGATTCTGCAAGCATTCAGACATTAACCACATTCGCATCTGCATAACCAATTGCTGTGCTCTTGAGGCCAGATCATATAAAGTTGGCGACACAGGCGCGATTTGTGTGACGCGTTGCACCTGCGCACCAACCAGCCACAAGGCAAGAACTCCTGACCTGTTAGTTCGGAGGTTGACGATACTATCTCCTTGCATTTTCGTCTTCGATCGGGAGAAGGCACAATTGTATGTTGACGTCCCGTTGTGCCATGTTGTCATTTCTCTTGCCCCACTGGCCTTTGCATAGGGCTAAAATAAAATGAGCAACAAAGACAATCCAGGTTTTTCTGCATATGAGTCTATATCGCGTGGCCTGTTGGTTAGAAGTACAACGTTCTGCCCTCTGCGCCACTATCAAAGATTATTGCCGGTTAGGGCAAAATGATGACGGCCTTTAAGCCAGCAGTTACGAAGTTAGTCTTCCCTTTGTCGGTAATATATTTCTGCCTTTACCACTAGCCAGTCTGCGGCTGCTAGCAGAGATCAAGAATGTTCCCTAAGGGACAAAGGGGACAATCGATAACAATCGATAAGCACCCGTATACTATTGCTTATCGTGGCCATGGAAACAAGAAAGTCAACAAGCTCTTGGCTCAGTGGTTAGAGCGTCATGAGTTCGAGCGTCGTTTACCGCAAATATACGGCTGAGAATAGAAGGATGATCAGGGCTTATAAGGCAGAAGGGGTCATTGCAGTAAACATTTCTTTTTTGGGAATATGATTCTGTCTATATCACTAGCCAGTCTACGGCTGCTAGCGTGACAATTTAGTGAGCCCATGTCAAAATGGGTAAATTGAGTCCACAAGACATTATTTGAGCAACCATCTGACATTGTCAATATACCCTTACGAGAACGGCAATTCATTGTGCACGTTTGGCAGTTGTTACATCGGTGGCGTGCACCGTGCACCGCAATTCTGGGTTTATTAGGGTTAAATGATAAGGGATTAAAAGCCACAAGTGGCCATTCCAGTCTCCATTTCCATTTGTGGGAATATGACTCTGTTTATTTAACTAACTAGACTTCGGCTTCTGGTGGGGTTCTAGAGTGAGCCCAAAGCACACCTCTAGAGCATCGGAGAGTGCCCAGCTGACATTTTCGGAGTATGATTCTGCCTATATCACCAGCCAGTCATCGGCTGCTGGTGGCAGACAGATGATGGCCAATAGGCAAGAAGTGGACATTCCAGTCTCCCTTTACTTTGTCGGTAATTATATTCAATCACAGGCCAGTCTACGGCTGAAGTTGGGGCTTTTAAGTAAAAGCCAAGGCACAACGGGCCGAATGCGTCGCTAACAAATCGGTGAACGCCCAGGTAAAATTGTTTATATGCCTAATTTGAACTGGCAAGTCATCATGCTCCTGCGGCAGTTTTTAGATCTTTAGAAGTCAACCAAACATGCTGCGAGTTAAAGTTACGGGCACCAAAATGCTGGAGTTTATCGGCTGGCATATGAAAACTTATAAGTCGGACTTTATCGGTGACATGATTCTGTCTATATAACAAGCCAGACATTAGCTTCCTAAAAATGTCATTCATGTCTGAACAACATTTTTACAATGGTTAACAAACGTTAAGTATTCAAAGACTTCTACTGCTTCCAGTTTCATGTAACTGTATGCAATGGGAAAACCAAATAAACTAGAGTAATAGCGATTTAAAATGTGAAAAGCTGAAACCTGAGATCTAAAACTCTTGGTCAGATTTACAGGTGCATCATAAAATTCATTTGCGTTTTCCGACTTCCCTCATCTTATGGAAGCTGCACCTACCACCACGACTGCCGCAGCTGCTGTTAATGCTATTAGCTTTTTCGAAGGCTTACGTTAGATGCATAAAGGTACTGTAGACTCTGTCATTTCGGCAGGTATCTGGGTCTTTTTTTCCGTCAGTCGCTCCTTTCTTTTGATCTGCTGATTAAAGTGATCAACTTCAGAGGTATTTGTGATTTACATTACTACTACTACTACTACTACTACTTCTACTACTACTACTACTACTACTACTACTACTACTACTACTACTACTACTACTACTACTACTACTACTACTACTACTACTACTACTACTACTTCTACTACTACTACTACTATTACTACTACTACTACTACTACTACAGCAACAACTACTTCTACTACTACTAATACTACTACTACTACTACTAATACTACTTTCACTTGTACTACTACGTGCTATTTCTATATGAAATTAATTAAATATGTGCTGCGATAACGGATGCATGTTCACTGCGAATGTCGTTTATTCTTTGCTTTCTCATTAATTCTTCGAGTTAATTACTAAGACAAAAAGCATATATTTCAGCAAAGGTAATTACCAAATGATAAATTTGAATAACATGTGCTTCTTTTGTTTGTTCTCACCTCTCATGAGCCTTGATATCTACGCGTGTTATAAACTCTGGAGTGTATTATCCGACGTTACCCATGCTGGGTAAGTATTTTAGAGTAGTAGGTTGCTTCACGTCTTAGGGCGTGAGTGATGTTGGCAGCACATTAGCAGGGTCCCGGAGTAAAATGCTTTTGTTTTTGCTACTCAAATGCTTACAGCAGGTTGATTGGGCCAGCTTAAGATCACTGGATTTTTGTTTTTCGTCCTCAGTTCTTGGTTCATCGTCGCGAGAGGGGTTGAGAGTTATGGTTAGGTTTTATGTTTAGTGTTAAGGTTTGGTTTAGTGTTATGGTATGGATAAGGCTTACGTTTAAGTTAAGGTTGGGATTAAAATTGTGAGTCAACACTGGAAATTCTTACTGCTAGCTGTATATTCCTCAATACACCATTTATACACAAAAACATAAGCATTCACTTCAACATCAAATTATCCACCACAATTCTCACAACACCATTTCTACATACAAAACAAGGTATTTTCTTCAACATCTAACTTACCACCGACAATTATAACCGTAAGCAGTCACTTCCTCAGTACGCCATTGCTATTCACAAATTTCATCATTAAATTTATTTCTAATTTAACATCGACAGTACACACTGTTAGCAGTCAATTCTTTAGTATACTATTTCTACATACATATGCAATAATTTTTTTCAATGTATCAATTACCACCGGAAATTTTTACAGTAAGCAGTCGATTCTTCACTTCACCATTTCTATATATAAACGCAAGTTATTACTTTAACATCTAAGCTACCACTGACAGTACACTCCGTTAGCAGTCGCTTCCACAGTACAACAGGTCTACATAAAAATCGTAATATTTTCTTCAATATCTGTCTTACCACCGACAATTCTTAACGTAAGCCATCGCTTCTTCAAGACTGCATTCCTAAATACAAACCCAAACCGTAAATTCAATATGTTTCTTCCAACCGAAAATTCTTACCGTTAGCAGTCGCTTCTTAGGAACACCATTTCCTACACACAAGCACAGGCCTATACTTAAATACCTTACTTACCAACGAAAATTCTGACAATTAGCCGTCCCTTCCCCTGTAAACTATTTCTACACAGAAAGCCAAGCATAAGCTTGAATATCTTTACACCGACAATTCTTACCGTTTGCAGTCGCTTCTTCACTACATCATTTCAAAATACATACCCAAGAATTTATTTCAATGTATAAAAAACCAACAGAAAATCTTATCGTAAGCAGTCGCTTCTTCAGTACATAATTGCTACTTACAAACCAAAACCTTAAATTTAGTATATAACTTACCCCTGGCAATTCTTACCATTAGCAGTCATTTTTTCAGAACACAATTTCTAAATAGGAAGGCAATTTTGTATTTCAATATCTAACTTAACACCGATAATTATTAAAGTTAGAAATCGCTTATTCACTATACCATTTATACATAAAAAAGCAAGACTTTACCTCAAAATCAACCTTACTACCAAATATACTTACCGTAAGCAGTCGCTTCTTCAGAGCACGATTTCTACACAGAAACCCAGGCCGACACTGACAATTCTTACCGTTAGCAGTCACTTTTGCACTACACCATTTCTACATAGAAACGCAAGTATTTATTTCAACATTTAACTTACCACCGACAGTTCTAACCGTTAGCTGTTGCTTCTTCAGAACACCATTTCTACACATTTACCCAAGCATTTACTTCATTTTTTACTTTACTCCGCCAATTCGTAAAGTTAGCAGTCGCTTATTCACTACACCATGTCTAGCAAAAACCCAAGTATTTTCTTCAATATCTAACTTACAACCGGAAATTCTAACCTTTAGCAGTAATTACTTCCGTACACCATTTCTGCAAACAAACCCATGCATATACTTCAATATATTACTAACTACCAGCATTTCTTACTGTTAGCAGTCGCTTCTTCAGAAAACCATTTCTACACAGAAAACGAAGTATTTTCTTTTATATTTAGCTAACAAACGGCCATTTTTATCGTCAGCTGTCCCTTCTGTACACCATTTCTAGATTCAAACCCAAGAATTATATTCATTATCTATTTTTACCGGCACTTCATACCGTAAGCAGTCGGTTCTTCCTTACGCCATTTCTACACACAAACCCAAATATTTAATTCAATCTCTAACATCCAACAGCAATTCGTACCGTTGGCTGTCGCCTCTTTTGTACACCATTTCTACATATAAACCCAAGTATTTCCTTCTGTATTATACTTACCACCGAACTTTCTTACCGTTAGCAGTCGTTTCTTCAGTACACAATTTCTACTCACAAACCCAAGCCTTTACTACTGTATATAACATACCACTGGCAATTCTTACTGTTAGCCGTCCCTTCCTCGGTAACCATTTCTACACAGGAACCCAAATATTGAATTCATTATCTTACTTATCACCGGCAATTCTTACCTTTATCAGTCGCTTCTTGAAAACACCATTTCTACACATAAACCAAAGCATTTACTTGATTATATCACTTACCACCGGCATTTCCTACTGTTATCGGTCGGTTCTTCAGTACCTCATTTCTACACTCAAACCAAATTATAAACTGCAATAGCTAACTTACCCATGGCATTTCTTACCGTTTTCAGGCGCTTCTTCAGTAAAACATTTATACATACATTGCCAAGCATATTCTGAAACAATTGGCTTACCAGTGGCAATTTATACCATTATCAGTCGCTTCGTATAAAGAAATTGTTCGGTTAACACATATTAAGACCGTGGACATTCATGCTCACCGCTCTTGTTACGTGGCACTTTTGGTAGTGGAGTGAACACGATCAGTAGCCTGGGATCTCCCGTTTTCCTCCGTGAGAGGTGCCGTTTTAAAAATGCTTGTGTGATGTGCCGAGCGCTAATAACTCGCATGCCGGTAACAAAGCCTCTATGGAAAAGTTACATTACATTAAATTACAAAAGATGAAGTGGCATCAGTTATATGCGTCCTTGCTTCGGATTCATTTCCTGGATATGATGGAGTCTGCCAGAGCTTAAACGTTTCTCTCACGTTAAATGGCGCCTGAAAGATCCTTTGACAGATAAAGATTTCGGAGAATCTCTACCTCGTGTGCGTTTAAATAGGTTTTACTCTCTTAAAAAGTGCATTTACAGCCATGTTAACGCACCATCAGATGGAACCTGTGCATGTTATTTGGTCGCGACAAATAGTACTGAAGTGGATCAACAAAATGAAAGTTATCAGGAAGATATTTCAGATACTGGAACGTTTTCTGGCACATTCACCTGCTAAACCGAGGTTCTCAGGCATGCACTGAGTACGCACGTAGCAGCTTGCTATAGAAACTTAAGAGCGTCGTCACCAAATCACAAAGAATGTTTGCGTTTGCCGACGTCTAAGACGTTTGCAGATGAAATAACCAAGTTCACTCAAATAGCCACCGTAACGCATAGAACACACACATTACATTACACACATTACACATTATCTAAAATTAGGTAATGGTTTCCCTCCTTTTATTTGAGGGATGTTGTTATCCCTCCTTCGGAACTAATGATATATTTGTTATGCTCCTGCTGGACAAAATCTCTTCCATTGATTTCCCTTAGTTATTTCATGAAAACAACTTGTATACATTCTGAATGTTTACAGCTTGGATTAAGGGTTCTGCTTCCGCCATTGAGGTTGGTGCCTAACCTGTAGAAAATCCCTGGGGTTTTAAATATTTTTTGAAGTAAAATATTAAGTGTTCATGTTCCTATCCGAATCCGTTAATCTTTCCGGAGGATGGGCAAAGGCACTTTTGAAGAAACATGACTGGTTTAAGTTTACACCGGGTGGTGCAAGCATTTGCAAAAGCACCAAAAATACTACCATGGTTATGGCGGCGTTGATTTCCGTGCTTATGTAAAACAGCATAGAATGAAATTCCTGATTGCCGAAGGATGTTATGCCGCCTAGATCATTTGTCCAAAATATACCATACATAAAATGTTCCTGAAATCCATTAAATGAAATTGTTGACCGTTGTGCGGTTACGTTTTTCTATTATTTTCATTTAAATAATGAAAGACACACCAGCAATGCAATATAGCATGTTAAGCAGACGTTTTAATATCAATTAATATTTTTAATAAAAATAAAAAAAGTCAGAGAGTAATAGAGAATAAGGATCAGAATAAAAGCAACATTAAAATCCTACAGGCGAAATTAAAGTTTCTTGTTGGAAATTAATAAATGAATATAATTAAGACGTTTGCGAAGCATGATAAAAAAACTATAAATTTTTAACGAAAGATAAAAAATTAGCTCTCAAATTTACGCCAAGATTTTAATACCCCTATCCACAAAACGTCTAAGGAATCGTGACTGGGAGAGGTTCACAGTCGCAGAAACACTCTGGACCGATTTTGGATAGTTCACGAGGTGCAAGCATTTGCAAAAGCACCAAAAATACTACCATGGTTATGGCGGCGTTGATTTCCGTGCTTATGTAAAACAGCATAGAATGAAATTCCTGATTGCCGAAGGATGTTATGCCGCCTAGATCATTTGTCCAATATATACCATACATAAAATGTTCCTGAAATCCATTAAATGAAATTGTTGACCGTTGTGCGGTTACGTTTTTCTATTATTTTCATTTAAATAAAAAAGGACACACCAGCAACGCAATATAGAATTTTAAGCAGACGTTTTAATATCAATTAATATTTTTAATAAAAATAAAAAAAGTCAGAGAGTAATAGAGAATAAGGAGCAGAATAAAAGCAACATTAAAATCCTACAGGCGAAATTAAAGTTTCTTGTTGGAAATTAATAAATGAATATAATTAAGATGTTTGCGAAGCATGATAAAAAAAACTATCAATTTTTAACGAAAGATAAAAAATTAGCTCTCAAATTTACGCCAAGATTTTAATACCCCTATCCACAAAACGTCTAAGGAATCATGACTGGGAGAGGTTCACAGTCGCAGAAACACTCTGGACGGATTTTGGATAGTTCACGAGGTGCAAGCATTTGCAAAAGCACCAAAAATACTACAATGGTTATGGCGGCGTTGATTTCCGTGCTTATGTAAAACAGCATAGAATGAAATTCCTGATTGCCGAAGGATGCTATGCCGCCTAGATCATTTGTCCAAAATATACCATACATAAAATGTTCCTGAAATCCATTAAATGAAATTGTTGACCGTTGTGCGGTTACGTTTTTCTATTATTTTCATTTAAATAAAAAAAGACACACCAGCAATGCAATATAGCATTTTAAGCAGACGTTTTAATATCAATTAATATTTTTAATAAAAATAAAAAAGTCAGAGAGTAATAGAGAATAAGGAGCAGAATAAAAGCAACATTAAAATCCTACAGGCGAAATTAAAGTTTCTTGTTGGAAATTAATAAATGAATATAATTAAGATGTTTGCGAAGCATGATAAAAAAAACTATAAATTTTTAACGAAAGATAAAAAATTAGCTCTCAAATTTACGCCAAGATTTTTAATACCCCTATCCACAAAACGTCTAAGGAATCGTGACTGGGAGAGGTTCACAGTCGCAGAAACACTCTGGACGGATTTTGGATAGTTCACGAGGTGCAAGCATTTGCAAAAGCACCAAAAATACTACCATGGTTATGGCGGCGTTGATTTCCGTGCTTATGTAAAACAGCATAGAATGAAATTCCTGATTGCCGAAGGATGTTATGCCGCCTAGATCATTTGTCCAATATATACCATACATAAAATGTTCCTGAAATCCATTAAATGAAATTGTTGACCGTTGTGCGGTTACGTTTTTCTATTATTTTCATTTAAATAAATAAGGACACACCAGCAACGCAATATAGAATTTTTAAGCAGACGTTTTAATATCAATTAATATTTTTAATAAAAAATAAAAAAAGTCAGAGAGTAATAGAGAATAAGGAGCAGAATAAAAAGCAACATTAAAAATCCTACAGGCGAAATTAAAAGTTTCTTGTTGGAAATTAATAAAATGAATATAATTAAGATGTTTGCGAAGCATGATAAAAAAAACTATAAATTTTTAACGAAAGATAAAAAATTAGCTCTCAAATTTACGCCAAGATTTTAATACCCCTATCCACAAAACGTCTAAGGAATCGTGACTGGGAGAGGTTCACAGTCGCAGAAACACTCTGGACCGATTTTGGATAGTTCACGAGGTGCAAGCATTTGCAAAAGCACCAAAAATACTACCATGGTTATGGCGGCGTTGATTTCCGTGCTTATGTAAAACAGCATAGAATGAAATTCCTGATTGCCGAAGGATGTTATGCCGCCTAGATCATTTGTCCAATATATACCATACATAAAATGTTCCTGAAATCCATTAAATGAAATTGTTGACCGTTGTGCGGTTACGTTTTTCTATTATTTTCATTTAAATAATGAAAGACACACCAGCAATGCAATATAGCATTTTAAGCAGACGTTTTAATATCAATTAATATTTTTAATTAAAATAAAAAAAGTCAGAGAGTAATAGAGAATAAGGAGCAGAATAAAAGCAACATTAAAATCCTACAGGCGAAATTAAAGTTTCTTGTTGGAAATTAATAAATGAATATAATTAAGACGTTTGCGAAGCATGATAAAAAAACTATCAAATTTTTAACGAAAGATAAAAAATTAGCTCTCAAATTTACGCCAAGATTTTAATACCCCTATCCACAAAACGTCTAAGGAATCGTGACTGGGAGAGGTTCACAGTCGCAGAAACATTCTGGACGGATTTTGGATAGTTCACGAGGTGCAAGCATTTGCAAAAAGCACCAAAAAAATACTACCATGGTTATGGCGGCGTTGATTTCCGTGCTTATGTAAAAACAGCATAGAATGAAATTCCTGATTGCCGAAGGATGTTATGCCGCCTAGATCATTTGTCCAATATATACCATACATAAAATGTTCCTGAAATCCATTAAATGAAATTGTTGACCGTTGTGCGGTTACGTTTTTCTATTATTTTCATTTAAATAATGAAATACACACCAGCAATGCAATATAGCATTTTAAGCAGACGTTTTAATATCAATTAATATTTTTAATAAAAATAAAAAAAGTCAGAGAGTAATAGAGAATAAGGAGCAGAATAAAAGCAACATTAAAATCCTACAGGCGAAATTAAAGTTTCTTGTTGGAAATTAATAAATGAATATAATTAAGATGTTTGCGAAGCATGATAAAAAAACTATAAATTTTTAACGAAAGATAAAAAATTAGCTCTCAAATTAACGCCAAGATTTTAATACCCCTATCCAAAAAACGTCTAAGGAATCGTGACTGGGAGAGGTTCACAGTCGCAGAAACATTCTGGACGGATTTTGGATAGTTCACGAGGTGCAAGCATTTGCAAAAGCACCAAAAATACTACCATGGTTATGGCGGCGTTGATTTCCGTGCTTATGTAAAACAGCATAGAATGAAATTCCTGATTGCCAAAGGATGTTATGCCGCCTAGATCATTTGTCCAATATATACCATACATAAAATGTTCCTGAAATCCATAAAACTAAGCATTGCATGAACGGCAAAGATACAGAGTTCCAATTATGCAGGCATCACACCGTGGTAACCGAAGACATCAACTTAACTTTTCGATGTGGTTTCCTACCAAAACAAACAGATCCTCCTTATTTTTTGAATATGCAGTATCCTACAACCCGTCTGCTTGATACTGCAAGTCGATTTCCGATAGAGTGTGCGTTAAGAACAGGCTTTATATTTAACGTACCATTTAAGTGTTCCAAAAAAGGATCCATTTAGGTGAGAATAAAGTATGCATTAACATATTACACATATATCAACAACGTTTAATAATTACTCTGATTGGGGACATCTTTGCAATGGTAGTTTCTGAAAGGTAGGCTATTTCAAACAAAGTTAGCGGGTGATACTTGGTACTAAAGAATGATGATGTACCAATGCATGGCAAGCGAAATGTCTGAAGCCTCAGCGCATGGAACAAGAATACTTCGTGGTTATTAGGTCAGATTTCAATCGCTAAAAAGCAAAAACGCAATAAACGAAATCGTTGACCGTTGTGCGGTTTCATTTTACTATTATTTACGTTTAAATAATAAAAAACACACCAGCAATGAAAGAGAGCATTTGGAGCAGACATTTTAATATCAATTAATAATTTTTAATAAAAATACAAAAATAATCGGAGAGTAATAGAGAATAAGGAGCAGAATACAAGCAACATTAAAAGGCCAAAGGCGAAATTAAAGTTTCTTGTTCGAAATTCATAAATGAATAAAACTAAGATGTTTGCGAAGCATGATATCAAATTTACGCCAAGAGTTTGATACCCTATTTCAACAAAACGTCTAAGGAATCGTGACTGGGAGAGGTTCGCAGTCGGAGAAACACTCTGGACGATTTTGGATAGTTCACGAGAAAAATTATTTATGACAACCCTGTTGTGGCGTTGTGGAGACCAGCCTTCAGCAACTGCAGCTGTCTGATTATTTGAAGAATGCCCAACAGCCATATATAAAGTAGACAAAAGCCTGCTCTCAGACTCCTGACAAAAAATGTTAGCTTCATCAACTGGCATCGATTTGAGGAGAAAGTATTTTAAAAGAGTCGGATACAGGAAATTATTTTTGTGAAATGTCCTGGACATTTTAAATTTTTGAAAGGATAGATTCGTTCATCAAAATGGAGAAGTTACTGCAAAATTCAAGCTTTGGCCGTAATATTATCTTAATGATGCAAAATATCTAATTTATTCGTGAAACTTAATCCCAAGTCCTTGATCGAGGGATATTCTATCATGATATCGTTCGCAAAACTTATTGAAAGCATTCCCTTCGTCAGCTCATCATGACAGCACTGTAAAAGTGGAAGATAATGAAGTGATCTCTTCTAACGAAACCAAGAAGAAGCATTGCTAGTAGTATCAGTATTATTTGTAATAACAATAGTAGAAGAAGACGTATTAGTATTAGTAGCGTAAGTAGTAGTAGAATTAGTAGAATTATCATTTTTATTAGTTGTATTATCATTATTATTATAAGTAGTAGTAGTAGAAGTATTAGTGTAAGTGTAACCCGTATTATTGTTATCTTCAGCATTTGCTGTACTAAAGCCATCTCTTGCTGGCGTTGATCCGAACCCCTTTGAGGCCACCGAGTTTTTCAAATGTTGGCCAAACGAATTTTGAAATTTTTGGTCAGTCAAACATTTTGGGAACAGTTCTTGCACTCGTTGCTGAACGATACCGATCGAAAAATGAACACAATCGTTCAGCTATGTTCCTTGGTGAATTCGCAATACGTTCCCTCGTCTTCCAAGCAATGTTCAGGGCTAAGAATTAGGAAGAGATGGTTGTTAAGAGGAGCAGCTGTAAGAAGTACACAAGGACTGAATGAATTTCTGGCCTCGAAGCATCCCCTTATACAACCATCGTCCTCTCACACTATCCATGGCTTCAATGTTAGCCGGACACTATCCCATAAGTTTGTTACGTTAGTGACCACTTGGATGTAATGCGCCTCACATCGGCCCACGCAGATATTGATCTAGACTTTGACGGTTACCATCGGGGCCCGATGTTAAAACTACTATTCATACATCATATCATTTTTGCAACAAGATTGCGCGATGAATAACAGGCCACATTTCTGGACCTTTTTCTCATGCAGCTGCAGAAAGGCATCGGCGAAGTGTAAAGTCTACCGCCGCTAGTTAAAAGTGACCATGTTGTACTGTGATGAGTTTTTTTGCTATTTGTAATGCTCCAAAAGACTCATAACAGTCAAATGGAAAATGTTGGCGATGCTATTTCGTTGGAATGATGGCCGAACCAACGTGAGCTCTGTGGAAGACTTTATTCTTTGGAAACATTATCGAGGACTCTGAACATACTGAGTACATATTTCACAGCCTCATCGGAAATCACTGTCCAATTTCGAGAATACGTTTGACCAGCAGGCCGCGATGGCAAACGGAGGCCTTAAAAATGGACGTGAACAAAATGCGGAGATTGTGGAAAAAATCGTTTACGGACGAGACTCCTGCATCTCTAAATGCCTACAAAACACAGAAATAGTTTGTCCAGAGCAAGACGTGATTTCGAAGTGGACCTGCTAAACTGTGCCACCGCGAACCCGAAACTGTTATACGGTCACCCAAGGCAGATAAATCGGAACAAGAATCCTATCCGACTTCTGAGGACCACCGAGGTCACAGATCTTACGAAGCGAAGGTTGACCATCTTTCGAAATTTTTATGGTCAGTTATAACAAGAAAACGATAATTTATTACCCTGCCGAGGACTATGAAGTGGGTAGAAAAGTTGAGAATCTTCAATTTACCACGTCTTTTGCTTTCAAGTAACTGTTATGGTAAACGGAATCTAAGTCACTGAGTCCCGATTAAGAACTAGTCAAGATGTTGATTGAGCTCGCCAGGGATTTGGCAAAACCACTATTTGCGATTTTCCAAATATGCTTCGAAACTGGATGTCTACAAGTTAATCGGAACTTCCCATAGATTACGCCGCTATATAAGGGCTGAAGCTGGCTCTCCGCAAACGATTATAACCGGTCAGCCTTACTTTTATTTGCTGCAAAATTTTGGAAAAAATAATAAAGCCAATACGAATATCGTTCCGAGAACATAATCATCTGCTTTCTGACGTTCAGTACGGTTTCCGTAGAGATAGTTCCTGCGTGACAAATTTGCTCTACTGTTTAAAAACGTTGGACTGAGGCATTCGAAAGTGGAAATACGGTGCACGCAGTCTATATCGGTTTCAACAAGGCTTTCAATAGCGCGT
>WEDG01011497.1:0-20756 GCA_017591395.1 Schistocephalus solidus
ATATATATATAATGTCTCTCGTTGACTTATTTGTGTCAAATACCCTTGCAGGTTACGATTCTTGACCTTCGGGTGCTGTTCACTCCCGTGGCCACTTTGGACAATCATCGAGCCTTTATAAATGGCCTCGCCTGGGCTCCGCACTCTAGTTGCCACATTTGCACTGCCGCCGACGATTGCCAGGCTCTCATTTGGGACATCCAGTCCATGCCCCGGGCCATCGAGGACCCCATCCTAGCTTACACGGCAGCTGCAGAAATCAATCAGATCCAGTGGAGCTCAGTGCAGCCCGACTGGATCGCCATCTGCTACAATAATTCCCTGGAGATTTTGCGTATCTGAGGTACCATACACCCCACTTTTGCCCCGCGTTCCCGTCTATTCTTTCACAGTGGTAGTGTGTGGGGTGATATTTTTGCAGTTTTTGTGTCATACAATTTGCCGACGATCGTCGTCTACAGCATTTTAAAACATTGGTCGCGCCTTCGGTGATTCTTTACTTATGGATGGTAAAAATACGGGTTATTTTGAGGGTCAACTCCTTAGCTACTTTTGTACACACCTGTTATCATGTTATGCATTCAATTTTATTCCTTTTCTTGTCGACGCGTTTTGCTCCTCTCCGTCTTTTTGCACGCTTGTCATTTGCAGCGTCTTTCAGTCAATCACTTCAAGCGGACAATTTTAATCTCCTCTTTACTTTGTAAATAACAGTTTTATTTGACCAAGTTGTGGAAAACCTATTAAATAATACATTGTTTTTGAAAACAGTTCTCGATGTTTTATTGGATATGTTAGCAGGGGTCAGGATGATTGTAGTTTCTGCCGGATCCCTGCCTGTGTATTTTGAGAATTTGTATGTTTGTTGAGACAATTATAATTTACTAACTGCTGCACAAAAGAGGTTTATGGTTTAAGACGGAATACCGGGACGCCCCTCGTCCGATCTGTCATACGCTGTTCCCAGACCGACGAGTCCTGGGATTGTACTTAGTGTTGAGTCGACTTGACTCGACTAGCACGACCCGTCGTCTTTCGTAGATGGTGCTAAATGCAATGTGGGATTGACCGTCGCCGATCTGACTGAGTTAAAGGACGGACTTTTTGAATACTGTTTTGCCCTGGACTTGGTGAATACAATCATTGCAGTTGGTATCAGCTAGACCTGCTCAACAGTTGGGAAGTGTGGCAACTTGAACTGCTATCTCTGGCTCAACTTCCGTCCTTAGCCAGACGTGGGCTAATCCCTCTCCGGAAGGACTTGGTATTTGAGGTGGGCATTGCTGGCTGACGACGACCGTAGACGAACTAAATGAACGTTCCGGTCTCCCATGTCTTTTCCGGTAGTACACATCGATTATTATTCCCTGGCGTCGGCTCGCGAGTACTCTAGTTATCCTCCCCCCCCCCTCGAGAAGAAGCAAAAATTTCGCACTAAATACTTTGATCGGGCCGGCCTCGTCTCGTTTTCTGTATACTTTCGGCCATTATTTTGGGATCTGGACACTTTCCAACGAACTATCCTTCGTAAAACGGAAGTGGCTTCGACGGCATCCTTTGTCATTCATAACTGGTTCACGATCTGTTCCTGTGTGTGTAACGATCGCACTGGTTATGTACGTGGATCACGTCAATGAGTCCTCAACATGATCAAGCGAATTTTGCGAGCTCATTGAAAAGGGGAGCGTCAGCATAATTAATGTCTCGGGACTCGGCAGCGACCGCATCTGTCACACGGGAATTAGTAGAGTAGAAATCACATTATGAAAGGGGGTATGGTAGTTAGCGAGTTACACGAGGCAGCTAGCTAAAGGCAGTTTACCGCACTTGCCGAAGTCGCGCAGCATAATTTAGATTCCAAGCCCTGAGCTGTCTACATTAATTGGGAATATGTTACTGCGATTGTGGGGTTTGCCTCAGTGGTTGAACCACAGATTTCGTCTGTAAATAGACTTAATTTTAGCCAAGCGATTCAAATGAAGCGAGGCCTAAAACCTTTCCTCAGGAAATTTTTGTGTACCAACCTCGAGCTTCAAGGAGGAAACTTGTAAAATATCCTAAGAACCCGCAGTTGTTGAAAGGCACCCAGAATATTTCGTACTAACGGTTGCATATCTGATGAAAGTCTGCAGTTGAAAATACGTCCTCTAAAGAAATGCCTGGCTTCAATTCCTGCGAGTACGTAACAGGTCGAGCAGTGGGGGCTGAGAGAGGGCCGAATGCCACAGACATCTCAGCAAGTCCCATGATTAACGGGTCTAAATATCAGAATTAGGGGATCATGGCGTACCGAACCCAGACCTCTTAGCTGTGATCGCTTACACGGCAAGGGCTAGTGTGCTGACAGTGCTACATCATACCTAGGGGAAAGCCTGTGTCAGCCGCTTCTTTATGTGAGTCGGCAAAGTCAATGTTTTCCTGTCTTCGAGTGGTGTGCCTTGCATCACTCGGTGTGTGGTATTCCGATGTGATATGGACGGTCGAGACTGTTTAGACACACCCGTGTGTGCACATAGCCGGAATCGACGGTCGAACTGTCATACGAGCTGGTGTCAATCGAGTTGTAATGTACCACCACTTCGACAGAGTTAGTTGACTGGATTGAGGCTACTGTGGCACTGATCCCGGGTGGGAAGTGCGTGATCTTGTGTCAGCGAATATGGCCGGTTTTCCCTTCCTACCGCTTAAATATCCCCTCCCCACTCTCGCTCCGCGTGTATCTTCCACTTTGACCCGCTCCATAACCCTTCTCCGCAGTTGCCGACAGCGCTGCGATCCCCGCCGGTGTCTGACTGACATGACGGAACCACCTCCCACTCCAGACGGATTATTTGTACAATACCGCTCTTTTTCCTCTACACTTTTATATCCCACTTTTGCGACTCTATCTATTTACCTACGGCAACATAGATTTCTTACGCTTGAAGTCCATTTTCTTACTATCTGCATACACGCCTGCCTGGTTTGTAGCTTAACGATTCTGTCCAACTGGAAGGTTATCCCAGGTGATTGGACCAACCGTTTATGCCACTCTCAACGTCTTCGGTGGCTACAGGAAGAATAAGAGGTCACTGCCTGTGGATAAGATGATATGGCTCAACAGCAGCATTCGTGAAGATGAGTGACCTTGAATTGTTTGAGCTAAGAAATAAAGGTGGGCAGCGCAATGATAGTTGGCTAGATTTACCTATATTTACGGTTTACAAACTTGTACTGGTTTGTGGGGCAGATCGCCGCGCTCAGTCCCGAAATCGTAAAAACTTAAATAACCATAAACTCGGAAAATTGCGCTTTCGGGCAAAGATATTTTTTAGAAAATGTGACACCTTTTGGTTTTTTTCAGTTCTGGCTCTTCAGGTAAAATTTTGGCTCTGACTTTGAGTGGACGACCTATAAATCTGTCCGCCACTATGAAGTTCACTTAAAAAGTGCTTTCCTCATAAGTAACTTTCGTTTTCTGGACAATCTCTCCTTTGAATGAAAAAGTCTGCTGCTTCTTTAGCATAGAGGAAATAGTCTAATGTGTGTGGTGTGGTTCGTTGGAAAGTGTCCAGATCCCAAAATAATGGCCGAAAGTATACAGAAAACGAGACGAGGCCGGCCTGATCAAAGTATTTAGTGCGAAAGTTTTGCAGTGGCTCCTAAAGCACTATCTTGTGGAGCGTTCAGCGGGGTAACTTTTAACTGGAGCACACCGAATAAAATCTGAAAACCTCTGCTATGATTCGTATGTTGCAGTTATGTTTTTAACATTGCTTGAACTTAGTTAATTCTGCTAATAACCGGTGAGCTAAACAGTTTTTCACTAGTCAATATGGTGGTTGAGTTTTTACGCGTTAAAGTATCTCCAACTGCGACTGCAATCGTCGTGGCTTCGGTTAGTCTTCAGTTCTGACTTAAAATCGTAACTCTCAAAGGCACGAACGGCAGCAAGAGTTGATTGTTTTCTGGCTGATTTAAGGATACTGGTCGACACCATTTGATTAGAAAAAGGGTGTTTTGCTACAGAAAGTAATTACTATCAATGAGGATCCACTTTTGTTCATTGTGAGACATCTTTTGTAGTTTATGTGCTTTTGCCGCAAGCAAAGCAAAATAATTAGAAAATGCGGAAGCCAACTTGTACCTTGCTTTCTAAAGTTCTTGCGTTATCCCGCTTTTTGCGGAAAAGCATTAACAGACGGCAAACATCCTCAGCTAGCCCATATAATTCGATCGAGACCTTAGCACATCCGCAATGTCCGACCTGTCACTGAAGGAGATTTGATAGGCACCAGTATACATCCAAAAGACAACTAGTTGGAAAACGCATGCATGCTGTCTCTGCTATAATTAGTAGACCTATTGGTGCCTCAACGGAGAACTCCACCGACTTGCCTTGTTCATAGACATCGTCGCCAGTGGAATGCACAAACACTGCGCACAACTACTTTCACAGCTTCTATAAACATAACAGTGCTGAACACGAACAGTCGCCATCCACGGTAAGAAAGGCAGGAGTACAGATATCATAGAAGTTTGTGTTTATGGTACAAGGAGCAGACTAAATGCAAATATAATAGGCTAAACAAAAGTGAAAGTTAGCCATTGGACGATTTGTTAGGGGAACTGTGAGGTTGTGGAGCAGGAAGTATCTGACTGATCCATATGTTGAAATGGCAGCGCTCATGCACGGTTGGCTCCGACATGGGTAAAGGAAAGGTGTTCGGTAAGTAATCCAAAATTATGGCGCCAACTGAGAATTGTGGTTGCTAACAGGTGGGTTGGCCGAATGAGACTTAAGAATACTCTGCACATGTCGTGCAAACGACTTACTAGTAGAGCGCTGGGCTACTTAACACTCAATGACCGAAATACCCAAGTAATCCAAACCCCAAGGTTGAATATGGCTGATTGACGACCGTTAATAATCCAGAAATGGTTATCCAGTCCCCATGACCTTCGTCGGTGGTACTCTTCCATTCACCTTTTACTGGTCACTGTGCGATTGCCAAGGAGGGTGGAGCCTTAGAGCGCAGACAAGATGGCATCCCGTAACCTGATTTTTGAACTCGCGTTCGACAATGATGTTGTTTCTCCTCATGTACCTCTGCGGTAATCAAGTGGCGTTTTGGGTGACCGCTGTTTCTGTCGTCTCCTCCATGACACCACATGACCGTTGTTTAATAAACCTCCCATTCTGCACAACTTTCAGATACACTGTTGAGTCGCTGTGAGTTCCTCTATTAGTCGGGTGTCGCTACGCTTGTAGACTTCGGCCGAGATCACGTCGAATCCTGTTATCTTCCCATTGGATAGTTGTTACACAGCTGGGATGGTTTGTGGTATGGAAGGGGGAGAGCCAGTTCGTTGTTCGTTTCTACTTGGGAAGCCCATCGATGGCAGCGTCGGAGATTTCGGATGGACGGTTGAGGATACTTCTGAAGTTCTCGGTCCAGCGTTTCAGAATATGCTATTTCTCCGTCAAGAGTGTTATTCCGTCGCGGTTCCTTTGATGTAGTTACTGTGGACTACCGTGATCGGGGCGAAGCGGTTTTCTTTTTTTTCGGTCTGCCTACCCTCGGATTTTCTCCGCCTTGCAATCCATCCGGGCATTCCGCAGCCGTTGTTGCACAAGGCGGCAGCATCTGAAGTAGGCCGCTTTGTTGGAGTCGGTCCAGCGGTTCAAAACAAGTATTCCTTCGTGAAAGCTAACCGGTCGCTGATGGAACTCGTTCGTCCTGTTCTGCCTTAGGGCTCACTCTCGAGCTCCGCCAGCAGCTGCACAGCGACTAGTATCGTAGCCAGAGGAGCATTGCTGGCAGAGACAAGGGAGACTTTAATTGCCATTTCTGGCTCATTAGCCGTCATCAGCCAGTCATACCTACCCCAAGGTGGTATACCACCCGAGGCTCAAACCTGCGGCCTCTTGATCAGAAGTTTGAAGCGAATGATTATTGAATTCTTTGTCCATGGTTAACGGAGTGACGGGAAAGCTTGAATATAATAGTGCCTTGAAAGCCGGCATTTCCCTCTTTTTCATTGTATCGAATGTGTCGTTGACGTATTTGGCTGAGAAGTTTGGGACATATGAGCTGACGACCAGCCGACTGGCCCCTTAAGTAACCGCTTCAGTGATCTGTACGGACAGATGCGAGCCAATAAGTGTTCCAGAGGTCGATGATGCGTATTCGCTTAAATTGTTGGTCGATTTAATTATATTACTCTCTAATAAGATCGTCGGGCCGGGTGGTATAGGAGTGAGTAACGTGATCACAGCAAACGACACTATAACTTCCTATGTCTCGGCTTCCAGATTTCGAATATGCCTCAAAACTCTTAATTTACCTTCCCTGTCCACTCCGAATCCATCCTAAGGAAACAAAGTCCCTGGTACCGTCAAAGCCTTTCAAAAAATTATGTTTATTACTTGATTTTTTGAAACTGGTTCTCCAGCTTGTCATGAGATGTATGGGCGGTGTACCAAACAGTCCTCTCTTTGACCTTGTGCAGCAAATGATTGTATGGTTGGCCAAAGACTGTAGCCATATGTGTTTACTGCACGGTACCATCCCGTTATGAATTCACTACACTCAGCTCCAGCTAATACTTTCACAAATTATTAAGAGAATAACTTAAAGCCAAGTGTCCCAGACATAAATTGTCAGGACTAGCCTTACAAGTGTAAAATTATGGTTCCCAAGATAATCTTTTTCTTCTCATACATATAAAGATATATAAAAGATGTGCAGAATAACCTAGCACGCTGAGAAGAGACGCTCTAACAACAAAAGTTCACTCGCATACACTGCGTCGGCAAACGGCATGCTAACGCAGACGCATTATCCCGACTTTTCATCACCTCGGATGCCGCTGGGTCGTGCGGTGTCATCGGTCAAACGTACATTAGTAAACCGATCGGTTTGGGGAGCGCTTGAGGTAGAACACCTTAGGTGTTCGTCCAGGCGTTGCTGCATGGTAGCTATCTCATTTTTCAGTTCATTTACATTCTTCGTATGGAGCAATTGCACTTGGATAAGCCAGCGCATGGAGGCCTTGAGAGAGGACGGCGTATGCCTTGTCCCATTGACGCGTCGTCTTTTTCGACGCCTTTCACTGCTCTTTACAAAACGTGGTTAATAGGCAAAGGTTTACCTCCGTGTAATGGTGATCTCACAATGGGCATTGTTTCACTCGTGTCCGAGTGGTCTGATGAGGAATTCTGAAAAGCAGGAATTTAGGCAACTGTAAGTCCTATTCCCGACGAGGGGAGTTCAGGTATATCTCTTGATAGACCGGCCAGGTAGACCTTCAGGTCAATGGGACATTTCTTCGTCCATGTTGGATGCTCGTTTTCGGCAGTCATCAGACATACTGGGCTATAACCCGACAGGAAAAATGGATTAGAGGAGTTGAAACTATCTACTAATGCACTGTTCACAAATCAATAGCTGACGGACTGTTGGGTTGTAGAATTTGTGGATAGTGACAGACAAAGGGTGAGAGGTGCGGTGACGCACATATTCTAAAGTGCGAATATGAGGAAATGTTACCGTCCGACACAATCTTCGAAATGTGAAACTTGGCTGACGTATGCACGTCGAACCACACACAATGTCAATGTTGCCAGTCCTCGGTGTCCCAAAGTCCATTAATTTCGAGGAGGATGAAGTGATCATCGACTGGGAAGCAGGCGTACTTGCGGACGGCAGTGGGCATGTGTTGAGTACAGTTCACATGCTAGCTTTAAAAATGTGAATAAATGAGGATTTTTCTGGATAATCAAAATGTTTGCCAGCCCTCGGTGTCCCAACGTCCATTAATTTCGATGAGGACGAAGTGATAATCGACTGGGAATCAGGCGTACTTGCAGATGGTGGATGGCAGTCATCGGTTGCCGAGTGGAAATCTGCATCCGACCTCAGGCGCTCAGACACCCCTGGTAGCATCCAATGGCGCCTGGATATACCCTTATTGCGACTTTTCGCTATAGACGTGTTGCCCCATTTGATTGGTTATTTTGATTCCATTGATCGCGTTATGATTGGTTACCTATTTTTCCGAGCACTGGTGGTGCGTGCGCGCACGGGCCGCCATAATTGCGTGCGTCTCACGTGCTTCGTGTGCTCTCCTATCCTCTTCTTTGCTTTTGCGATACACCTTTCTTATTTTATTTAACCTTTAATTCTTATGTTTAACATGTTTAGGTGCGAATGTAAACGTACATTGCGATGTCGTTTGAAGAAGGAAATTGAGGAAATGTCTAGAGAAATAGAGGAAGAGGTAGAACTCCTACGTCCTATTAAAAAACGAACATTTCGGACACAGATTCATCTTCTGATTATTCAGTGGGCTTTATTTTTATGGATAGTATAACTATGAGCCCTTCATCTTCGTTTGGAGGTTTCATACGCAGAAAGCGTTAGGGACGCGTACAACGTCGTTTTTACTGATGACTTGCCAACGCATGTTCGATTAAGAAATATATTGCGTGAATGAGCATTGTCATAAATTACTTTATCTACGTATTCACCCCTCATGCAACATCTTTCACAGCCATAATAGGTATTTACATTCTTAATTTGCTTGATAAAAGCCCTCACTGGCGCATCACAAATTACGGCGGCCAGACGAAAGTCCAGCGTGCTTTTTATATTATCAACATACAGACCATCCCTATTCAAAGACATTAACTCTTTAACCAGTGGCCTACAAAACGTTTTCACGTCTGAAGGCTTTCCGTATCCACAATATATTCCTACAACAAATATTTGACTTACAAAGGGCTGCATTATTCGACCTAGGATAGGCCAAAACTCACGCCTAGTTTTCTTATGAATGGGAATGTCATCAATAGCTAAATAACTTACTAACTTGCCTACAATATGCATTGAAGAGACTCTAAACTGTTCAGTCAACTGCTTTACAAGTCCTAAATGGACGTACTCACCACTACACATCATCCTAACCGTTGACAAATTGCTTGCCCCACCCAACAGCGTCTGACCGTCCGAGGGTAGGTCCGAGAACGCCGTCTGATGATTTCAAGAAGGCTCGTCAGATGAATAAGCGGTATATGCGAACGAAGTGCCCACAACCGTAACGCATCTCCGATAGTCGGTTCAGCTCCATGTGAAGGGGAACTTATAAAAATGTCGGACCCCATATCAGATTCCAAAGCCAGCGAACGCGTTTCGTCATCAGAAAGGGAAATTTCAGAGTCGGAATCATCATATGCTGAACTACAGAAGGAGCTAAGGCACCGTTTCGAAGAATGTGAGTCGGACGGATATATTTCCTTCATATTCTCAGCAATGTAACGTACATAATTAAGAACCCCTTGCTTTACACGTCTCGTAAATGTTCTTCTTGATATTGGCTTCCACATACAAAAAAAAAACGGGCAAAACGGTAAAGTGTACACAAAAACAGGCGTAGAGTACGGCGCAAGCAGTTAAGCATCCGAACAGCAGCGTGAGAAGGCAGGAAGTGGCCTGACAGGGCGCGCGCGTGATGGACAGGTCAATGAACGATTGATTTGCCAATGACGATGCGCGCATTCTTTTGCACCCTTGGTGAGGCATATGCGGTGGCGCTGGCAACCAATCAAATTTTAACAACGATTAGAGAACGCGTAATCGAG
This sequence comes from Schistocephalus solidus, assembly GCA_017591395.1. Taxonomy (NCBI): domain Eukaryota; kingdom Metazoa; phylum Platyhelminthes; class Cestoda; order Diphyllobothriidea; family Diphyllobothriidae; genus Schistocephalus; species Schistocephalus solidus. The sequence continues at coordinate 9,623 of WEDG01011497.1, forward strand.
ATTCGATTCGTATCTCATTGCATTTAGGGCTCATGCCACCACTGGGCTGTCAAGTGAAATACAGATACGGACATCCCCATAGATTATGAACATCCCTCGCCTACAAGTGACATCATCCAGCGAATAAATTACGTGGTTCGTTCAGAATTGAGTAGAGCCTCCACAACCGGTCAGTGCAATCATTTGTTGACAAGGCCATTGTTTAAAGACGGCATACTGTGCTGTTTTCCCGGGTGACCTTGAGTAACTAGTAATGATCAGATTTCACAGCAAACAGCTGCATCAAGTATAAGCGAAATATTAAACTCCCATCTTTTAACTAACGTATGCGCTGTTGCTATTCATTATCACTAGGAAATTTTTATTTCCGAGCAAAAAATGTTGTGCAATTTCAATAGAAGCGCCTATCCGATTTTCGTGCTGCCCTTTAAGTACAACCCGGGATTTTTCCTGATGATTGCAGTGCTCTGAGCACACTCACTGCTTGGACCCCTACAGGCTTATCTGCCGGCTGCTTCTTCACGTCCCTCTTCTCAATTCATGTAATGCTCACAGAATCGGCCACAGACATGCGGCAATAAATCCTGACTTCCACAAGTGATAGTATCAAATGAGAATGGATTACACCCAAGGTGCTCTATGGGTTCATGACTGATCATGGAGTCTATGGAAATATGCAGCAATTGTAAAAAAAGCTTTCGGTATCAGCGGAGGGTTTATTCTTTTTCGAACAAAAGTGTACAAGCTAACAGTTTATTATTTAAGTCAGGGTCACACTAAAACCAAATATTTCATTATTTTTCAATGCTTCTGTATTTGATATCTGGGTCTCTTAATATAAAAATTACGTCTGTCTTTAATTTTTTAAGGGTTTTCTTTGAATGACCTTCAGACCTTTGCACCGCTGCCTTGCTTTAACGTCCTACAAAAGAAATTTAACAACATGGAAGTAATTTGTCTTTGCCGTTGAACTGGAACCAAATCCGATATAGTCTTCATTATTATATTTACACTTGAATAGACAATACAGATTATTTAAATCAACTATTTGCCTTATTTTCGTCCAATATCACGCTTCTTCCGATTCCCTTTGGTCCTTGAAACTAATGGACCCATTTTGGAGCTGAGTTTGAGTGCATAATTAGTTATTTATTACACCAAATGCAATTTAGTACAGGCAAAGTTGAACTTTTTGGATTAAGTAGGGTATCGTACATAGTCCTCAACTAGTCATGGTTGTAAACGTGCCCAATTATTTTATTTTTATACGTAGGTATGTTTCTTTAACGTTAGCAAAATTTACGCTGTGAATTTAGCGGTAAGGTTAGTTGATTTTGGGTACGGGTTTCAAGGTTAGAGTAATGAGTTAGGGGTACTTTTAGGTTCTAAAAGTTAATATTAGTGTCGTTATGTTATGATTATGATTAAATTTAAGGTTTTAAAGTTAGGGATAGGATGGGGGCTTTAAGGATAGGGTTAGGAGTTTATTAATAGGGTTCGGGTTTAGGTGTTTAAGGCTATTGTAATGTTTTGGATTTTAAGGTTAGGGTTTCGGTTTAGGATTTTACATTTAGGATTAGGGTTGGTGTTTTCCAAGGTTAGACTTAGGGTTTTAAGATTAGATTTAAGGATTTAGGTTAGCATTAAGGTTTAACTATTCCATTTGAAACAATAATGTTAGATCACGAAGACACGCATAAAGGATCCTATGCTGACAAATACGTCACAAATGTTATGTCGTAGGGCTGGCTTTGCTCAGCTTGCCAAGACACGCATAACGGCTCCTATTTTGAATAATAACTTGCATTTACGAACCTTGCGAATGATCTGAGTGGAAGTCTACTTTATCTTGTATTCCGGTGGTTTTTCTACGCTCATAGCTACCCTGGACTGAGTTTGAGCATCCATGCGTGTTTTTCTGTCATAAAAGGGTAGTCTGATCTCTAAATTTTAACCAAACGGAATTTGTCGCACATTAAATTTTTATCCGCATGAATTATATGAAGAAAAGTACGAGCAAGCAGGTTATTTTTAGAAACCCGAGCGTTTTATCAATTTTAACTATTCAGATTTACAAATTTTTGTGTTTTTAAGAATTATCCTATTTGAATTTTTTAATGAGAGTTTGTGGACCAAGTTTGAGCTTCTCGTGTTGGATGGCTTTAGCTTATTCCGTTTCCGTTGCAAAAATACGCGCTTCTTCGCTTGTCTGTGATGCGCCAAAGCAGATATTGTCTTACCAAGGTCCCCAGTGATGGCCTCACCGAGAACACGGGCACACCATTCTATTCTCCTCGATCACAGCCTTGCATTTCTTTAGACGCCGGTGGCAGTCATCAATCAAAAATCTAGTCATCTGCTCGTTAAATCACTTCACAACTTCTCTGCCCATAACCGTGTTAATGGCGACCTTATATCTCAGGCATCTAGGCGCCAGTCTGTCTTGGATGCGTTGGTGCAAAAAAAAAGTAGTTACTCGCGCGTTTTCGCTTCTCATCTAGCAAATATATCCCAACTCCGAGCTGTCCGAAAAGTGCCGAACCAGAATTTTTCACGAGTAAAGGTAACTGTTCGCATTCCTAATGATCATTCGGGTCTACGTATCGCATCCCGTGCCTAGAATGTTCTCGTAACTATACAGGACAGATTGGACATATGCTTAAGAACGCATACACGACCATAAACTGACTGTGAGACGGGGGGATGGATTACCACCAGTATTTTCCCACACCTACGAAGTGGGTCACGAGATTAACTTCGCAGCCACGAAGATAATTACCCACACCGAAAGCAAGACAAGCCGGTAATTGATTGAAGCGTGGGCCTCAGATGAAAAGTCTGTCAATCCATTTATCGATCCGACGCCGGCATACAGGGCCCAGTGCAGTCACCTCCGGACCGGCATCACTGGTGTTTGATTGGCTCTGCCCACTATAACTTTTGTTGGCTTTTGTTACCGCTTTTATTTCTGACGATAGACTTCAGTAAGAGTTTGAAGGCTCACATGAATAAAGTCATGATTCCGACCGGCGTCAAACTTTTTACTTATAGTTATATTATTATTGATTGGAATGCGCAACCTCGATTTCAAAGTGCAGTTCTGCAGATATAAGTTAAACCGCTCGCGAGCTGATATGTGAACGCGAATATTGTTCATCAGAATGCGTCCGCACTTTACCCGCTCATCGGTTTCACAACTCGTGGAAAGGGTCGTGGCCCAGTTAAAGAAGTCTTTTATGGTAGATTTTTATGAAAATTTATTAACGATACTACAGGTTTTTGTCGTGCAGATAGCATCGGTAGATAGACCAGTTAAATTTATTTTGTACTTCCTGACTTGAGTAGAATGCTTCGAAACCCAAGCACCTCACTAAGTCTTCGATTTGATTAACTCATGCCCCTAGAACAATTTAGCTTAAACACTACTACCAAACCTGTGTTGCTTTTCTAATTTTCGTTAGTACCTTGCATTTGAAAACAGGTCTATATTTAAATTGAATCCAGTATCTGGGCCCAATTGACTAACCGGAAATCTTAACCTGCAAGAACATAATATGTGACCCAAATCAGGGAACACAGGATTCGTCGGCGAGTAATAAGGGACCATTGATACTATGGCGTTTATGGATGGGACTTAATGAAGAAAAGGAGGGCTCCAGCCTAATATTTCGTTAGGGTTAGCATTCTCTGTCGAGTTATTAGGGTCTCGCAGTAGTTTTTGCCCCGACAAGTATGCGGATTGCAAGATCCGGTTGTTTACCTCACGCCGACAAATATGCGCGCTATCATCCCTACTTCACCTGACCCACGTATGAAGACCCTTTACGTGTAAGAATTAGGTCCGTTCTGCGCGATCTTTCATTATTCATATATAACGGATGCGTTTTTAAACTACCGCGGCATCCTAATAGTCGCCGCTTGGAAAGTTCCCATTGGACACGATACTTCGGTCCTTCCACCACCAATGAAATATTATGTGACCCTTCTAAGCCGGCAACGAATGCTAACACTAACGGGTACAATGGATAGAGTTAAAGTTAATTTGGCATGTTGTAGGGTCGCGTATTAAACGCTGACCTATTGTTTATTTTCCTGAGCTAGGTGGCATATTGCGTTCTTGATTCTAAAACTAATGAAGTCAAACCGGAACCTGAATGGAAGATTTTGTTTTGTTTTTTTCTGGGTTCTCAACAAACCAACAGTGTCCAAAAGCTATTAAATTAAGCCTATTTCATTTTATCACCCTGAAGAACCAATCATATAAGTAAACTACTGCCGTTCTTTTCTCGGATAATGTGATGAAATGGGCCAACTGATGAAATTTCGGTCGTTGGCCCCATTGTGTGAACGGCTTGGATGGAGGCAAACGGCTGGGATCTCAATGGGTGGCCCATTTCATCTCGATCATCTGAAATTAAATAACAGGATGAAGGAAGCATGCATTATTATTTTCTGGGATTATCTGCCCAAGGAAATTACCCGTGCTATTTGAGCTGAAAAATGCGCAGTATTATTATTAAGTTAGTCTAAACGTTAAAATCGAAAAACCTCCCGAAGTATGTGATAAATCTCGTACGTCCCAGTTTGCATCAGCCCTTAGGAGGGAAACTGGGATGAGAAGGGAACGGAGACGAAATAACAGCTAGTTTCAATAGGGGGAACATTGCATCAGAACACCGCATTGTTCAATCCAGCGACTGTGAAACCATCTTTTTAAAATCAAAAGTTTGTTGAGCACACTGATCTTCAGCAGTGTTAACGTACGGGCAACCGGCTGCATTAAATAACCAGTAAAATTAGTGTAATTGCCTCGACTCCAAACTATTCAATCATTATATGAGTCAGTTCCTCAGTGAACTTCATGATCTTAACGACAATAAATTGGGAGCAAAGGACGAGATATTTGGAGGTCTTCTTAGCAAAAAGAATTATTAGATGATTACTTACTTAGCGCCGCTTAGCAAGAACGAGCAAGACATGCGCCTCTGGGGATACTTAACCTACATCAGCTAAATGGAGGCGACGAACATTCGGTTCAATGTACGGCTAGGAAATTTTGCCACAAATAAATCAAAAATATCAGCGTTAGACTGACGCGATGGTTTTGCTGGAAATGCAGCTATCCGTTGGATCATTGTCCAATTTATTTGCAAGGTTATCTATTTTATTGTAGCAGTTTGATTGTGTTCGTGGAGGCCGTTGAAGATACTCGTTGATGTATTAGGCACTCTGCGATTCATGGGAACTTAAAGCTCGGAAAAACATAAGTGCTAGTTAGTGCCATAGCAGCTGCTCCAGTGCTCCTTGTTCGGCGCCCCTTCGTCAGTCGACCACCGCAAAAACCGTGTTAAATTACAGGCGCTCCGCTAACGTACGGCCACCCCGCAAGCTTGATCTGAGCTGAGTGACGTCTGTGCTCACGCCCAGAGCTATCTCCTGCATGTCAGCCGGCGTGGTTCGTCACCTCTGACCCCTTTCGATTATGTTCCCCCGGCTAAACCCATGAAACAAGTAATAGTTTATCCAACACTTAACCAGTCACTCCCTCAGGCCGACACGGATATATATTACAAGCACGTGAAAAACACACTGCTACTCTTGCGCTCTCAAACGGACGCTTTGTTCTGACATTCGTAAACTGCCATCTCACGGCAACCAGCCTTGTATATCAAGTAAATCGGGTAGGAGCATAATAGGCGGGTCCCAGATTAAATGATTAAACCCGAGAGCATGTCTTGCGGGAACCCTGGTAATAGGGGTTTTATAGGTGGGGCAATAGAATAACAAAAAAAGCACGAAAACAGTGAAAGTAAATTAAAAACCGAAATTAATAAATAAATATAAAGTTTAAATGAAGTGAAAATAACCCGCTCAAAATGAAAAAGAAACGGTAGGCATCCAAGGAAATGAAATCTCTGTAAATAATTGTCCCTATTGTCCACATTAAAAGCTCTGTAAATAATTATCCCTATTGTCCTACGGTCAGCCGGTAAACTTTAGCTTTACAATACAACCTATTGTAAGCTTTTAAGTAGCAAAAACAATAGCTTTTAATTGGGGCCCGCCTATTGTGCTTCCACCGTTCTCACAGCTCATTAACTTCTCACATTATATCGAAATAACTTAGCGTGTGTTTAAAATTGAGCGTGCATCCTTGCTAGTCAAAGTGCTTAAATGTGTGTGATTTTCATTATCCGCTCGTCCTTATGATTGCGATTATTCAGTTGGAAATATATAAGGGGGTAAATGGGTTTTTTAAGTTCCCATTGGTCGTAGGGTGTAGTTTATTTATGTTAGCGTTTACTTGTAGTTTGCATTGTTAGTAGCTTGCTTTTGGCCATAGTTGCAGTAATCTTACTGCGAAATGTTCAGATGTTTATGTTTCACACCCTTGTGTACGTTCCGTGGTCATTTATTTGTTGGCGAATGGTGGAATTTTTTGCCTACGTATTTATTTATAACTTGTAGTATGCATTTGATTTGAAGTCTAGTATTCTTAGAAGCATTTGCTTTCAATTCAAAATTATGAGAGAGCTTTACACTTGCCCTTAATATTTTTATTGATTTTACCATGATTCTTATGTTTTCGCATGTTTTTTTACGCAGTGCTAATGAATGAGTTATGATACCAAAGAACTCAGATAAGATTTAGATCAATTAGAATTAGTTCAGCTTCAAACGGTGAGTAAGGCATTAGATCTTCCATTGATGCTATTCGACTATTTAAAAAGCATGCATGATTTTAACATCTTACGACACGTTACAGAAAATTATTTTTAACTGACGTCTTGTTTTGTCAATTTTATTGATATCCAAAAGGCAACTTCTGTGAACGTATATTTTCTGTTATTCAACGTCGGGCCTGTAACTTAATGCAGACGAGGGTATAGTAGCAAGATTTTACCAAGGATCTGGGCATCTTATATTGCAGCGGTCTTAATCTATCAGAGCATCAAGACCTGCTTGTCTCCAAAGCACGCAGAACTACTGGGGTTAACGTAAGAAATTTTAAAACTATCGATATTATAATCTGCCTTTATAAAATTTACGTTAGGCCCGGCCTGGAATACTGCTCTTTTCTATCTAGCCTTCTGTGCGCTAGTAAACGGAAGAAGATAGGATCCCTCCAGGCTTTTTTATATAAGAGATTTATCCTCGGAACATCGTAATCTAACGCATCAACAATGTTGTGAGCTTATAAACATTGATCTATTATGGTTTACCCCGACTATAAAAGGGACTATTTTACTGTTTAAGCTTTTAATCAGTCGTACATGTAATCCCCTCAGGAATGTGAGGCAGCTTGCCCACCCTCGGCGTAGTATTCACCGCGATGTCTCATTATTTCTTGCTGTGGCTCGCACAGTTAGATATTGTCAGTTTTGGTTTTGATAAAAAAAAACCTGCGAAATCATCCTTTGTTTAGGAGAGCTTTCACTAGTTTTCTGCATTTAGAACATCTTTCACGAACTCTGGGTGTCAAGACAGTCGAATCTATGGAGTGCGCGGGCCCTGACTCAGGCCTCAGACTTTATCTGAAAGGAAATACTACTGACTCTGTAGCCCACAGAAGGTGAATTCTTCAGCTGACTGTAAGCAACCGTTCATCGATATACCCTCGTCCAGTGCAGAACCTTGGTTCCATGAAAAGGAAGGGAGGCTGAAAACACACTGCACTTGTGCTAACCCTTCCCCGTTCCACACTTATATCATCCCACGGCAGCAGTTTTTTCTCCTGACAAACACCGATTACCGAAAAATACCAGTAAGCTTCACTGCTAGCCTGATCCCCACTGTATACTGCTGCTAACATTGCATGTAAACTGCCATTAAATACATTTTTGTATTTATTTATTTACTTATAATTTATTGCAGCAGGTTTCCCCTACGTTAAACCTCTTGAAATAACTGCTTCATGGTGTGGTATCACCTCTTGAATTAAAGTAAACAGAGCCCCATCCGCATCAGTAGTTTGATGGAACAGTCTGGACAGGGTACACAACAACATATTATGTGCTTCACCCACTTTCGATTTTAAAAAGATGGTTTCAAAGTCGCTGGACTGTACAGTGCGGTGTTCTGATTTAATGTTCCCCCTTCTGAAACGAGCTGTTATTTCGTCTCCATTCCCTACTCGTTCATGTCTCCCTTCTAAGGGCTGATGTAACCTGGGATGTACGAGACCATTTCCTACTTCGGGGGATTCTTCGACTTTAATTATTAGACCAACTTGATAATATTACTCCACGTTTTTGAAGCACAAATAGCACAGGCACTTTCCTTGAGTATATATATATATAGTCCTAAAAAACAATCGTGCAAGTTAACTACCTCCTGTTATTCCTGATATCTGTTCTGAATGCAGAAAACTAGTGATATTTTTCTTAAACAAAGCATAAATTCGCGGGATTTTTATATTCTTAGGTAGTTTATTCCATATTGCTATGGCTTTTACCGAAGAAAACAGAAGATCCTTAACTGTGCGAGCTAATGGAAGAAATAAAAAGACATTGTGGTGACTGCTGCGCCGAGAGTGGTCAAGCTGCCTCACAGTGGTAAGGGGATTAAATGCGCGACTATTCAAAAGCTAAACCAGTAAAAATGAGTCCCTTCTGTAATCGGCGAAACCATAATGGATCAATGTTTATAAGCCCACAGCGTTCTTGATACGTCAGATTACGGTGAACCGATGATTAAACTCTTTTAGTAAAGAAGTTCTGGACCGATTCTATTTTCTTCCGTTCACTAGCGTGCAGAAGGCTAAATAGAAAAGAGCAATATTCCAATCCAGGCCTTACATACATTTTATAAAAGCGGAGTTTAATGTCGATAGTTTTAACATTTCAGAGGATAAACCCGGTAGGTCTGCATGCTTTGGAGACAATTAGGGCACAATGCTCTGAAAGATTCAGACTGTTGGAATATGATAAACCCAGATCCTTAATAACTCCGGGCACATTTAGGAAGGGACCGTTTTGCCGTTTGACACCATCCACGCCGTTCACACAATGAGGTTAACGACCGAAATTTAAAGTTGGCCCATTTCATCCCAGTATTCGGAAAATTAACGGAAGTAGTTTGGTACTATGATTGATTCTTCGGGTGGTAGAATGCAATGGGCTTAATTTAGCACCTTTTGTGCACACTTCATCTTATCCTCCGGTGTAGCATCTTTGTCGGTGCCGCTAACCGGGGATCTTTGATTTCAGCCTTCATTTATAAATACACACCTTCTTCGGCTGCATTCTAACTAATTTCCATCGTCCTTCGAGAACTTGCCTTGCAAGTAAGCGTCCGTTGTAATTTAGAGAATCAGATAAATTAGTGGATGCATGGGACCTGACCTAAACTCCTGAAAATACATCTTTAGCAATGTTATATACTGTACGCTGACCAGCATGGACTTCGTCGTGATCACTCTTCACTTACATTTTTTGCTTATTCCCAGCAAAGATGACTATATATTATTAATGCGTAGCTTCTTTTTTAAAAAATTTTCCCATAGCGTGCCCCTTGGGGCACTTTATAAAAAAATTGTGTGTTTAATTTGAAGGCTTGGATCTTAAATGACCAAAAAGCTTCCAATCACCCAGATTGCAACAATTCGTGTTGACAACACAGTTTCAGACGTATATAAAAAGTTCGTTGATGGGCTCTGTACTCTCTCTCTGATGTACAAATCAATTATTAAAACAAAGAGTATGATTACGAGGCCGTGAGGATAACTGGTAAAGCACAAGTAAAAAATACGATAATAGATACTGTAAGCGCACATAAATTGCAAGAGAGTAGTGAAACAGTGACTGCTTGGTCTGTACAATGACTCGGAACTTTATGGGATCAAAACATGTAGTCTGCTGCTTAAAAGCAGGTCGAATATACATGCAGATACATAAATAGCACATTAACGTGGCTCGGTTAAAGACACAGATATCGAGTAGAACTGTAGTCTTTGGAAAACAGCGGATTGTACACCCGAACTACACGCTAAAACAGTTCCCAGAATGCAGCTAAATTCATTTAGTAGGTCAGGCCTGCGTTCATTCTCTCGCCTTCTGAAGTCTTAGATCAGATCTCGGACATGCGTTTCAGACTTCACTTTGCATATAGAATGCCAGTTTTGAGGTCCTGGTCGAGAAATCTGTCAGCCGCATGAGCAGGTGCAATGACCTGCATCAGAGATGGTACATGGATTGTGGAAGATGCTACACCATTAAAATTTGATCGGGTTTTCTTTGTATATCCTCTACTACAGGCAACTAAGATGCATTCCGCAGTGGGCATTTCATGTTAGAGCTAAGTTAAAGAGGAATTCGATATGTGGCACAGGCGTTTATTATTCCTTTTTGCTTGCCTAGGAAGTAACTTGACCATTTGGATGAATGTGAACGTTTGCCACGAAGGTTATAAATTGTGTCAAGAAAAGAACAAAGGGGAAAGGGCTTAGGTCCACTGGAACCATCCCGTGCAGGTGTCAAGGTCCATTGTGTTCGTACCGTCTAAAGGTCGTCAGGTCATCAGACATAAAAAATTTTTAACGGGTTTGATAGAGGCAAAATCAACCTTCTAACTTCCCAGAAGACGTTGCTCCAAGCTCCCCAATTGCGCGTGTATGAGGTTAATTTTACTTCAAATACTTATGCGTAAAAACCTAATTACATATACCGAATTATTAAACCAGAGCGCTCAATTAAACGTACTTTTGCGGCGAATCGTATCGTTATTTAAGTCACTTTATCTAGTGAATAAGGCTTCCGCCATTGAGCTCCCTAGTTAAATCTTTCATGAGCAAGAAATCCGTGTAGGCATTTTACGTCGTAAATAAACATGTTCAGTTCAAATCAAAATCAGGTTAAGAGATGCGAGCTATCATGACAAGCCTAAGATACTATTATGCATTTCTCTGATTCCGTCTACACTTAAGGGTCGTCTTCGATTATCATATATTGTGAATTGATTCGAAAGTGTTGCCATCGATCCATAGACAAACTTCTTATGATTAAACATGATGCGGAATTACTTAGAAAGAAGCTTATTTTTATAATTTTATTATATTTTGTGGCAAATCTCTCACCCCTTGGATAGACGTGTCGGTAGATTATAACCTGCGAGCCTGCTTGAACCTTGTAGTGTA
>WEDG01011499.1:0-84641 GCA_017591395.1 Schistocephalus solidus
TCTAACTGAGGCTTCCTAAGGCATTTGCGGATGAAGGACTTTGGATAACCGTTGGCTGTAACTCAAGACTAGGAGCAGCAAGCACTTTACTCTGATGATGGAAGCGAGAAGGCTTTCGAAACGTCAGTACAAATACAATTTGGTCCATGAACTCGAACCCTATCTTCTTCGTCTTGTTCAGGAGATGATGAACGCGATAAGATAACGGGACCTCGAATCTTTATGCATTTCAATATATATATATATATATATAATGTCTTTGCCATATATATATATATATGGTGATGTGATTAAACGTCAGTGGGACATGTGATTGTCATGCCTTCACCCTCGTCTAGGGACTTAAAAGTAATGTGCTTTGTTAGGAAGCCCAAAGGATTCATAATCCTATTAAGCCTAATGGAAAAAGTACACCTTTAAAAATAAGGCCTGACAGCAGCTAATGTATTTGGGGGTATACAGAGACATAAAAGGCAGTCGAATCCGCATCCACTCACTACTTCAGGGACTTGCATCCTAACCAATTAGTTGAAATCTGCCAAAAATCAGCCTTTAAGCGTAAAACCATTATTGGCCTAGTTGATGGCAATGCGGCTAATTGTGCTAATGTGTGAGTTTTGTATTGGTTACCGGGAAAAAATCGCAAATGTTCGTGCTCATGAACAAAGAGAAAACTAGTAATTTAACGACGAGTTTAAAGCCAAATGTCATATGGTTTTTTGTAGCTATTAGCCTTCCTTTCATCAACCATGCTCATTGAAAACAGCAATATTCAAAAGAAAATTTTTATGTTTGAAAAAGTTTGACAATTCATTAGGCGTGGCAGATGTAACAGAAGTTTTTACTAATTCAGTGCAATTAGGGTTTCATAATTTCTAATAAAATTTAACATTTTGTTCAATTTAGCGTTTGATCACATAAAAGGCATAGAAGACGCTCTTAATGTTATTCTTTTCTTACTAAATAATGAGAGGAATTAGCATACCATACTTAACACACCAACCGTTTTGTATTCCAATTCATATGCATTCTTCACCCAATCTTCGACAACTGTCAGTGAGTTGACCTGCTCATGAACTATTCAGAAATTCACTGAATATAGATATCAACGTCAAAACCTGTGCTAGTTGAAAAATTAGTCACCAATCAATATTGATCTTAAAAAACAAATTTAATAATTTGACAATATATCAGACAGGTAGACAAATTTGAGAGCAAGTAGGAAAAATAATACAAGACCTTCCGCAAGCTGTAAAATAATGTTACGATCTCATACCTTGGGCCACATTACTCATCATTCGTTTTAGATCTTAACAGGCGCTTTCCAAAATAATCAGATGCCCACACCCCACATACTCTTATGGCGTTGATCAGTGCTAGATAAACTTGTAGAAGCACAGATGTCGCAATTTATGGCATTTTCAGTTTAAATACATGCTTTATAATAATGACTCTCCCAATTCAACCAACTCATGGATTTATGTCTGATTGTACGCTCTTTGGTGTTGTAGTATCTGTTTTAAATACCAAAATGTAGTTCAAACAGCAGAGTTCACAAAAAATCACAAAAGGTCTATACTGTGGAATATGTCCAGAAGAATTCTGATGTTACTTAGATGAATCTACAACTCACCTTAAAACGTTCACATATGTGCAAATGAAGGAACTTATTACGATTTTATGCCGAAAGAGATGTATTTTAAATATGCAACTTACAGCTAACCCATTTCTATTACACCTTGGATTGGGGATGCGTTTTTGATTTGCCAATTTCTGCAATTCGAAACTGAATTTTATGACCAAACATGTGCACAGTCTTATGCCTCACTCTGGTTAAAAATGTGAAGCAAGTAAAAGTTAGTTTTGTTTTGATTCTAAATTTTGAGATCAACATGGTTGGTTGATTTATTGTACCTCTAAAAGAGTTTAGGGATATGCTGACATAGAATCTTTGGCGATTTTCTTGCCGCATTTTGAGAGCAAATAAGACAGTTTAAGGGAAAAATACCAGCGGCTGTTTTTTATTTAAACAAATTTATTTATAATTTTATACTTAACTGTCGAATTTTTTTAAAGCTTTTTGGCTTAATCTTAAGACATACTATTATAGTTAAATGGCATTTATTTTCTTATAGTCTGTTTCTGATTATTTAGTTTTTCAAGCTAAAAGGTCCAGAATTCGCATCATACAACCAGAAAAATGAATATATATAACTATACCTGAACTAAATTTTCCAAATTAATTAAATATAATTGGTATTTATAATTTAATGATTATCATGCGATATTGACTTTGAATGTGCCATTCTAATTGGCAGTCCACAAATTAAATAATTGGTGTGTCGGCTGTAGTAAATTTGAGTTTTTCATTTGAATTAAAACGCGACGTTATGCAATGAAATGCCATTGAATACAGATAAAACTCTTAAACGGGGTTCAAGTGATTGCGTTATGTGGTAACCTGACCAGTATGTACTAGATTTGACTTTTCCCAAAAAATAGTTTTCTGCATATCTAACTTCAAATAATGTCTCTATATAAGGTGTCTTTATTAGCTCTCTCTACTTTCACATTATTCAGTGGTATGGCAACGTATTGTTAGGTATTAATCTTACAATAACGGTTTCGCTAACTGTTTAAATTCGAGTACGGATTGGATTGAAATAAGGTTTTGGATTTGTTAATAAGTTAAGAATTAATGTACGTTGTAGCCTTATAATATAGGTGCGCTATTTAATTATCAGAATTATCGCCCTTAATCTGACGTTCTGAGCGGAGGTTTTTTTAAATAACGGCATATGTATCTAAATGTGCAATTCTACCATACCTAGTTATTGTAAATGGTGGATGGAACTACCATAAAACCGGCTTGCTTTGCATAGAAACTCTCTGTAAGATTATACTTATAGCATCATTTGCAGTGTGCTTTCGGACTGAGTAATATACTTTTGGTTTCCACGTTGTTCTGGAAAATTACAAGAATATATCAATTCTCAGTAGACTGTTGGTAATATTAAGATAACTTGTAACCGTACTGCATGGAATTTTGCCTATCTGGTGATGTTATATTGGTCTAATCTGTCCTTCTGATGGTAGAATTTTGGGAAAAATTGTCCGCTTCAGCAGGCAGTGTACAGTATTTTACGCTAATGTCCCAAACTTTCGTCCTCCAATTACCATCTTGTTGACTGAATGTTAGCGTCCTTTGAAAATCTTGCAAAACTATATTTTAACAGATACCAGATAGAACTCCTCGGTTAGGGATGAAAAAGAGCAACATGATGTCCGGGCGCCACGCGCCTAACTTTTGTCATTGGCCTGATGATAGAATCAGAAATGATATTGAGACAGTTTATGAAATGCGCAGGCATGAAAACAGCCACCTGAAAAAAATGTCGGCATAATATAAGAAGATATAAAATTTAATCGGGCGCGTTGCTGAATTAACATCCTTTATTGGCCACTAGGAAGAGTTTTCAGTTAAATTGATAAAGATTAATATATGATAGTTTAAGGCTTATCAGTATATATATATATCATAATTATGCATTTTAAAAGATTTAAAAGGTAATCAGGCTGGTTGGCTTCACCTAAAATCGGCGAAAACTCTATTTAGTTAGTCAAGCAGCTCATATAAACCAGTCAAAATTGGGATGTTATGTGTTCTCAAACTGCTAGAATTCAATATTATATGTTTATAATAGAGTTAAATTTGTCACAACGAAATTGAATTATAATGACAAAGCTCTTCGATTTAAGTCTGAAACTAGAAACCAGTAGATATTTTTATGATCAGGTACTCGCTGGCTAAGCATGCACTTGCCTGAATCTTCACTGAAATGCCTTAAAACTCAACTAACAGACTTACAACGACTGCTCTGGCGTCAGTGGTAAAACCAGTAACAATTTTTATATCCTTCAATTCATTAGCCAAATTGAGATCTTATTATTATTTACTTCACTTCATTTTCCTAGTCGAATGAAGAAAGACTAGTGACAGGATGTTTTGAAGAGTCAAAAGTGAATATTACTGTAAACAATTTGCCCGTCGTTTTAGCCCGTACAGACTGTTTGTTTTTGATGTGATCATAAAGTATGCCCCAGAACAATACATTCAGCTTAAATGAAATTATTCTATCAATTAATGCAAGTAATAGTTACGTTTAAACGCGTTTGATAAAATTTGAACTTTTTGTACACTATGTTTGGTGTAAATCATTTATTAAAAGCATACGTATACAATAATGTGCTAAAAGATTTCACTAGCTGTGTTGATTTACATATAAAGGGACTGCATATATTTATATTTGCAAAACAAAACAGTCAGCATATGCAACCTCCTAATACTTTTCAATCAAGTAAAAAATATAAAGTTCGCAATATTACATCTCATAATTGTTAAGGAACGATATGAAAAACCACCATCTGTCGGTTAGTTATCTTTCTTTCTGAAGCTTGCTTTAGGACTTCACGGATTTTGGAAGTCATAAATAAATAATCTGTTGCGGAAAATCGCTGCAGTCTGAACACAGTACACTCCATGAAATGTAACCATGGCAAATATGCACGCAGCCTCTAAATGCTATATATACAAATTGCAATCTGAGGGTTTGCATGTCCAGAGTATAGGATAAGGGCTCAGCTATTGTAAATATGGTAAAAACTTTACTATAAGACTCAAAAAAGATAGCTGAAAATTCTCTTCAAATTAACAAAGCGTAGTGCGCGGATGTGCAAACGTACATGTGCAGGCTTAATTCTTTTCAGCATAAAGGAACTCAATCAAGCTACTTTATTTCCGGTTTTCATCCTGTCTTTATTATTTACTCCTTCTCATCCGTTTGCCCACACAGAGAATATTCATCTAGGCAAAACACCTCAAAAAATAAGAAACTTCCGAAAATTATCTGCAATTTCACAGGAAATAGATTGAGGAAGGAGGTTAAACATTACTGAAAGGATTCAATGATGTTTATTATTCCTTTTCAATCAGAACGATTGTCTTCATTCAAGAATATGATAACCAAAACGCTGAAAATTTTGTTCTTTTACGATTTCGCAGATAGAGTCGTAAATGATTCCCTAACATGGACGTCCTAACCTTTTAGCTTTCAGTGTTATAGTTGGAAAAATGTAGAATGTTATATGTATTCTCGCTGCAAATGGTCAATATTTAAAATGATCAAGAGATACTAGCTAAGATGAAAATAAAATCTTTCGCAATGTATATTAAGTGATTGCCTTTGGTTCTATACCAAATTGGATCTTTTGTTACCTTTATTGTGATAGCTTGGCTAAAGGAAATGTTTCAAAGAACTCAAAAAAATGCATCTCAGTAACTTCCATCCCCTTCGGTAAAAATGCTTTTAATCTCTGCGTTAACGCAAAGATGGTCATTCGTCAGGCTGCAAATTAAGAAAGGGGAGAGACAAAACGAATGAAGAAATTATCTTTTTAATACATTGTTTTATAAGAATACAGAACATTTGAAATGGAATTAAAAATTAAAAGGTTCCGGAAATTTATCGCGTCAATTTTTATTTGTAAGATAAGGAGTTAATTTACACTGTTTCCCTAGACGTTCAATAAGTCAGATAGATTAGCATAAATTACATTATTATTCTTCTTGAACATGAGAGAAGGTTAATAATATGTACCAGGTATCTTTGAATGGCAAATGAAGACGTCATAGTAGTCAGATTATATGTTAGGCTGATATGCGGTTAAATTAATTTCCCCAAAAGTAATTTCTTACCTATTAACATAGCCGAATCACCCATTCTTGGTTTAAATTCACGCGCATTTTGGAGGCAAAAAGGCCAATTTTAGATGTTGAGCTGTGCTTTAAAAATAAGCTATTTTGTTTTTATTTAAATCTACTTCTCAAAAGCTTATTATCAGGGAAAACACATTTTTAACAGAAATAAAACGTGTAGAAAGCTTCTTTTCTATGAGGTTATATATAACTTCGTTTAAATTTTATACCAGTCAGAAACGTAAACAGCCTAGAGATAAATACATTCAACCAAATTTTGCTTGGCTAAAATAACTGTTGAAATGACATCAAGTGAGCGAAGTAAATTTACTCATTAAAAATTTTATAACAATTAGAAGTAGCTAAGTAGTCAGTTAACATATTATGCTACTTAAGAACGCTATTGCCACCATTCAAATGAGACTGTATTGTACTCACCTAAATAAGGTTAATTAAAGCAGTGCAAATACTCTTATGATATGCTAGATGGTCCTCGTGTAAAGATATCCGGAAAACGGATTATGACAAACGTTGACGAAAGCACGAGATTCATGCAAGTCTTTCATGGTTGAATGCAAAAACACGTTTAACTTTTATGTTTTCCAAACTAAGCTTTTGTTAAACACGAGAAGCAGAGGCTGTAGCCTTTACAAAACGGCATTTTACTAATATTTTTACAGCTTCATTCAAATAAACTTAACTGATTATACACAAATTGTTGAAGAGCATATGTACGAACGTACGTTTTACCACGATACTGATGTTTCGGCGTACTACACCGAGCGTATTTTTGGCAATGCAGATATACGTCGAGTGGTCAGTGATATCTGTGAGGCGGAGAGTAGCCTGCTGCAAATGAGGTTCGGTGAGGGATCGCTCCGTCTGCACTGCCGAACCGACCACATCTCGCAGACCCAGTGCAACAACTGATGTGCCTTGGGTGGCCCACCAGACCATCGGTATCGGGTAGCCGCTTGCTCTGCAAGTGAGGTTCGTACCCTTCCCCGGAGACACATATACCTGTTCAACCATGTCTTGAATTGTTGGTGGAAATTCGATGCCTGAAATATTCAAATATTTCATTGCGTATCGAAAGCTCATCAGATTTTTTGAGACGTGCATGAGCACTTCATCTGCAAAAAACCTATGTCAATGCAAGGCTGGGATTGGAAGGAATGCAACTGAAGCGGCATCCATGTATACAATTTCAAATAATCCTAGAAAGGTGGCGTGACATCGACAGCCGCTGTACGACAAAATATGTAGGATCACATGTCACAACTAGTACTGTACAGTCCTTCAAACACAATATTTTTAGCAAATTTAAGAATGCATATGAGTATTATCTAGGGTATACTGAACTTTAAAGACCTAAAATTATCGGTTTTGTGTTGCATCCGTTGTGGTTAGATATAAAAATCACCAAATTGAATCTTAACTTCATGGTAGAGTGTCCTGAAGTTTTTTCTCTACTTTTCAGTATATGTACTTGTTAAAAAAAACTAGATTGTTGGAGACATCTGTTAAATAACTTTCAATTTTAGCAGTTCAGTTTGATATGAACTAATTCTAATGTAACCCAATTCCCGTAAAAAGGAATAGGAGGAAGAATAATAAAGCCCAAATAATCTACTTTAGACATGTTGTGTCTCAATTTATAAAAATGATCCATTTGACATAAATTGCGTTACTCCATAAGACAACACGTCCTGAAAGGTACATTTTGGCAATTATTTCCTAGTCAAAAAA
Organism: Schistocephalus solidus; assembly: GCA_017591395.1. Classification (NCBI taxonomy): domain Eukaryota; kingdom Metazoa; phylum Platyhelminthes; class Cestoda; order Diphyllobothriidea; family Diphyllobothriidae; genus Schistocephalus; species Schistocephalus solidus. Next base: position 7,505 of record WEDG01011499.1, read on the forward strand.
AGCTTAATAGAAGTAGGCTTTTTTGGGTTCATACATCTTGAGGTTGCAAGACGAGCCGTAGATGCTTAATTTCCTTGAAATGGAACCCATGATGAGCCTTGTAAAACTTTCCTTTATTTGTGTTCTGAACTGTCTTTTCTGCGTGAAAGGTGACCATTAGGCACTCACCCCCTTGTATTGTGCATGACAGCTCCTTTCTTATTTCGAATGGCTGCCGGCAAAATTACTAGAATATATATATATATATATAGGAATTACTGTCTATCAGGCATCTAGCAAGAAAGTATCAATTGTGAAGATCCCAATGTCATGTCAGCGTAATGATCAAATTCAAGATTAAATACCGGTCTAGGAGATTCAAATTGCAAAGTAATTCAACAGGCAAATTTTACGCAATTAACTTCCCAATCATGAGTCATGGTCAATTGTGGTGCTATTGATTGTTACTTGTTAATTCAGGCACAAATCCGTCCCATCACCACGATTATGAGATAGTGTCCAATCAAGTTTTATATTCAATGGTTGCCATAATATTACAATAACTATGGTAATTGTGGGCGAAAGTATAACGTATAGCTCCCATGATGCACATTTGCACCAAATACCATCGTATGACCTAGAATGCTTGTGAACGCACAGTTTCTTGGGCAAAACACAATCCACTGAACAAATGCTCACTGAATGCAAGCATTTAAGGGTATTGCCTAATTTCACTTAGTTCGGTGACCAGATTGCTATAATAATTGCCAATTAACTTGCTTAAGTAACGCTTCTGTTACTGAAGTACTTTGTCGATATGCTGCTTTTGTTTACCATTAGCTCCCTTCGAGATTGGCTAATTATCGGTAAACATAACATAGGAAATAACTTGTTTGGTTATAAAATTGAGTTCTAGGTGTGTATTATTTGAATTATTGGTTTTTCTCTGACGAATAACGTGACAGCACTTAATTTACTGGTATAGGAACATGGCAAGATACGGCAAACATATGTACAACCAGTGCTTTGGTAGGTAATATAAACAGAAAATCCTAAATTTAGGATATATTACTTTAGTTCCGTTAGAAAATTCATTGAAGTGCACTAACAAGACTACGATAATACAGTCGCATCAAGCTTGTGAAGGAACGTCGTCCCAGTCGTTCCTTTAGTAGGAATCTTTCGTTTTGATTTTCTTTGTCATGCTAAATTGAACCAAAATTTTATCAAAAACACGCATGCAAGTATACTTACTTTGAAATTAGTGGGCAGCAGGTTACAGTTGCTTGCAATTTTTGAAGTTGGCTAATTTCAGTCAAACAAAACCATTTCGCTCCCCTACTATTTTGGCATTTGTTCTGTTGTTACACTTTTATGCAGGCCTTTGACGTGTATTTGACTTCATACGTTTCTGTATGCCTCTATGCACATGTCATATAAGATTTTAAAAGTTTAACGTCTCTTTATACAATTATATATACTACCCAGGTGACTTTATAAAAATAAAATTTCTTAGTTTTAAACATTGTACGATCAGAAACCTTCCTTAATTGACAAATATCCTTTTTCCAGTATAAACCTCACAAACAACGTAAGTTCGTACAAGAAGTACTATGACGTATACGGGGATGATAAGCGAATTCCTACTACACTAAGCATTTTTTGTAGTGCCATTGTTTTCAGGTGACCAGTGAGAAGCTCGTTCACTAGCCAGCAATTTTGAAGTCAGTGGATAATCTCAATTATTTTACTTCATGGAAAGGAATATTGTAACCTGATTTAACTAATATTTTGTTATTCAAAACGCATTTCAGAATTTTGGCTTACATTACATAAGATGATACATGCATTTTACTTAAGTCAATTTGCAATTTCTTTCTCCCTGTATATGCACTCCAGACTCACATATTAACTTGTGTTTTGTTAATGTAATGTGGGTCCAACAATGACTCAAAGCTATTTTTGTGATATATGAGCTCATAACTGCTAAATACCCCAGATAAAGATGTTAGAGAAAGTTAGCTGCTAAATACTGAGATGTTTCGATTTTTACGTGTCATCGGTGCGTATTGACAAGCCGTCTTATGCCAAAAATATTGAAAATAAATGTAAAAGAATGCAACTAAGCGTTTTTAAATACTGTAGATCTTCAACAAGTAGCCACCCCTTAAATATAATGCTGGTCATTCAATTTTAACACACAACGGCTTAGTAAAAAGCAGCTTATTGAACAATCTTGCACGCAATAGAAGGAAGAAAAGCTTAAAAACATTTATTAGAGGACGATAAACAAATAGGAGCTAAATGGAATAGATGTGTTAAGTCTCTAGCAAATATTTTGCCAAAATTCAAGTTAAAAAGCCCTTTCAGTCTTTGCGATACTCAAGAAAAAACGGCGCTAAGGTTATTTTTCGAATAAACCAAAATTTGAGGTGTCTGAAGCGTAGATTTATTATAAATAATTAGCTTAAGCACAATGCAAACCCCTCATGTCACGTGTGTGGTAACATACACCGCGTTGAACCTTTTTGGACAAGAAATAGCACGAAGCTGAGTAAATGTATGAGGCTTAGTCGAGAGGAATAATGATAAGAGTGTGGTAAGCCATAAATAAGCAGAACATGACATCAATTCTTACTTAATATAACGAGTTTTAATTTAAAAAGCAGTGTTGCAACCTATAAAATGAAATCCACACGTAGTGGCAGAAATATTGATATTTAAGTCACAGCACCATGAAATAATTAGCTATATTAGAGACAGTTAAAAGCAAACTATTGCATTGCTTTGTGATGCAATCACAAAAACGTATTACATTTGGCTAAGTATAATGATTGATGCAATCGTACGGCATTTATACAGCTTACGATAAAAGTACCTCAGCTGCGAAGCTTTGGTGGATAATCGTGCGCTTTTAACCCACGGTACGATTGTTTGGTGATGTGGTACTACCAAAAGGAAACAAAAGGTTTCATGGAATTGCCTTTAGTTAATGAATACCTTATTCGCAGTCTATTATCCATATCTTTTGCGCATCAAGATTCTTAATTGTTAAACTCAGTCCAACAGGAAGATACTTTAATCAGGACTTACAAAACCTTTAAGCTCCCTAGATCAGTTAGCACTTTCCATTATTTAATCCTTTTGATTTTTTAGCTAGTAAAGTTGACTGCCTCAACCTTTAAAATATCCTGAATTTACAAATTAGTGCATTATGGTTGTTACCGGCATCATCGAAGTCCAAATAAATAAGATGCACGTTAAAGCATTTAAAATGTTTGACCCATTGTATTTAATAAAGGAAAATACTTGATGGTTATTATTATTAATTTATGCTTTTGAAGTTACTGGCCTCTTTTTACTACCTGCACATCCAATCAGGTTGCCGACGTTTATTTATTTGAAATGGCGGTAGATAACGATCACCTCACTGACCTATTAATGCTTATATTTCCTAAAAAAATATGAGATAAGTAGTTCGCTAATGGGAACAAGACAGCTGGCATAAAGACACTTATATTTTGTACGATTTTCTAATGTATTTAAAAACCGAACGTTTATTTTATAGCAAATAGGCATGTTGCAACGCTCCATTAAGGTTTCAATGCGACGCAGATAAATCGCTTGACTAAATAAGAATGGACCCACAAATAATTATCCCAGTTTTAAAACCATTAACGAACTTTGGTATGATTGGAACTATTTGATAGACAACTGTAGATGACGCAGACGCTACATGAAAGCTTTTTCCACTCTATGATTTCACTGTGGGTTAGCAGGTTGAATACGCAGGTATACAAAACGGACGACATGCATAAGACATAAGCTTACAAATGCAAATAAGCTAAGCGAAGTAAACTATATATATTTTTATTTATGTAGGTCTTACCCAAAAATATAAATGATGATCCAAAGTGAACTTATTGCTTTATCTGTATTTAGTGTTTATTGTAAAGAACGAAAGTGTCTTAAATTAGAAAATGAATAGACGATCAATCAAAAAAACTTTCGTATCTACAACAATTTTTAAATTGCTATGGAGAAGGTTTGGATTGGCTTATTAATAATATAATTCCCTTACGTTTCAATTAACACCGCATTATTCAAAGTCACATTAGAACATTGAATATGTACAAGGCTGAAGACTACAACGCTACACTTGTTTGCATTTATTACCAACGTTTCATTGCGTGAAAATCTGTAACACACTGTATTTAGTGCATTCTTCATTTCTCGTTTGCTCATTCCTTTTGACCGAGCCTTCATTACGACGTTACAAATGTATTTGACATGTTTGCCGTCTGCATAAAGATGATTTTATCTTTTATTGAAGGTCATTAACTTTCATATTTTTATCATGAACTTCCCAAAAAGGAAAACATTCAGGGAGAGTGGAGGTGGTTAAATGTTTAAGCAAAACAATCTAGAGGGCATGCAATGGCAAGAAACTGGCTAAACCACAAGGACCTACTTTGAGTCATGCAAAATAATGTTAAATTATACTGCTGAAAATCGAATAGCGAAAAACCTATTTTAAGTATCTTTTATATTAAATTGTTTTTTTCTGCAAAGTTTGCATTCAAAAAAGAAGATGTTTAAACACACACGCTCGGCTCCACACGATAATTGCCTCCATTGGATTTAAAAGTATGACAATGTGTGTATGGTATTCTGTTTTAGTAAACTAACAAATATCGATGAGTTCGTTCGTTTTGTTGCATCAGTGCAGATGCTTTTGCAAACAAGTGACATTTAAAAACAGTGCTTTTGAGTAGAAGCAGACGAAAAGCTTAATAAAGCAGAACCGTTGTTACAATAAGCACAAACATTCGTATGCCCTTACAGAACTGCACAGCAGATAAGGGCATTTGCATTACATGAAACAACGATTCTATCCTGTCGGTTCGTGTTAACTTACAACATTGAAATTCAAATGCGGAAGCGAGCATCGGAAAATGAATTTCCAATTTGCTAAACATAATTTTGGAGCCTTGTTCTGCCCTATCTGAATGTTGTTGTTAATGCTATGTTTGGTAATATGGGAGAAATATATGAGGCTTTACAAGACGGTAACACACATTGCACAATATGCTGATACCTTCAGGAAACAGTATCCTTGATCGGTATTAACAGTGATTTTTTATCTGAAATATTATCAAAAATGCTGAAACGTAATATTTATTTGAAATATTTGTCTCAATTAAGAGAGTCTGAATTAATATCATCCATGCTTAGCCCCATTTATTTCCTCACGAAAAAATTAAAAAGATCGGATGAGCTTTTTCTGGCTGCATGGCTAAACAACATCATGTAAAATGGTGGCTTTAGATGTACGAAAGATTCTCATAGATAAGGAATGCCGTGATAATTCAAAACTATTACTCTTTATACTCATCTGGTAAAAGAATATGACCTCCGCCATTTTTTTAAGAAAGGTACCATTTTGTTTAAAAAATATATTGAAATTTTATCGGACTATGAAATGTTTATTAATAAATAATTTTTGTTTGTTTATTTATATTACAAGTTTTGTATCTTTAGCAAAGGTTTAAAAAAAACCCTCACCTTTTTCCTCATAGCGCAGTAAAATCAAAAAATTTTCTACAGCACACTATATAAACCATATAGCCTAGATACCCTGAATGCAGAGGAATGGCCGGTCAGTATCACAATGTACATAACTAAATGTTATTCTGTAAAATATATTTGAAAACGCACCATATCCTTAACTCGAGTGTCAAATGCAGGAATACGTACCTTGCAATCAAATGTATACAATCACGCTATTGTCATGCCGTTATTATATAAAATGTTTTTGAATTTATAATGATATGAAAATGCAATGTTGAAAGGTTGTACTAAAAAACAGCCACATATGAGAAATACTTTTGCCAGCAAGTTAGAAGGAAGCTGGCCCACATTCGGAATCTTGCCGTGATTAAATTATCTTGACTTCATGGCTTACAATACTAAGTAATACCAAATGAATTAAGTTATCTGTTCGAAACGAAAACATATTTCACAATAACCGTTAACGATTAATAACAAAGAACATATAATTTACATTAAACAATGAGCCACGATGGATTGTTCCAGTTTCTTCATGCCCGCTATGGATATTTCCTGGGCAGCCAGCGCGAGACAGAACTCAAAATTCAGTTCTTCACCTTATTTTATATAAATTAATTTACAATGATAATTGTTTTCAGTAATGACCCAATTATAATCCTCTAAAACTAGTCAGCTGTAATCTCCAAATAAATACTTTGTAACGAAGACATATATGTAATATTACGAAAAAAATATCGGAAATGCTAATTGGTACTAATTTCATACTGAATAGTTCACGTTGCTTTTTGAGTAATCCATAAATTACGTGGTTTTATTAAAAAGTGGGACAGGGAAGAAGAAACGTCATCATGTTAAAGTTTGTTCGCAATTCTAGGGAGCAGAAGGTTACAATAATGTTGAAATTTGGGGTTAAGAATTAAGTTAGGTTGGTGATAGTCATTCTTTATCGAAGGAAAGAAATTAATCACGAAAATTAATTAAACAGCATCAGGAGCAACAATTTTGACTATTGCATCGCTTTTCTTGCTTCTTAACCATCTTTTATTTTTAGTATTCAATGTTTCCAGGGTATTCCTTACTGCAAATGCATAGTCTTTTCAATAAAACGTCGATTTGTTTTTCTCTGTTTACACAGAATGTGTTACTTCAGTTGTGTAGTGGGATTTAAAGGACATTGCGTATATCAAAGCACCCAGGAACTCGTAATGACAACTAAACGTTTGCCCTTTGGTGATTTTATTTCTCCATTAGTATTCATAACTATCAGAAAATTATAATGTGATAGGGTTTCCCCAAGTAATTGCTTGCTGATATTAAGGCTTTGCAAAGGCAAGCAATGGCGAGCATTCGCGACCATGCAGGTGCAAGCTAAAAACATTGGCAGCACCATTCACTTTCTTAGCAAAAACAGGCAGCAGCCAGGTATAGCAAAAAAGTCAAGTTTACTTGCCCTGTTGAACCAGATAATGAAAGAGGAGCGTCAGATTCCCTTAAGAAAAAAACCTTTTTGTATAGAAAGCGCCAAAGAGAATGAATAACAAAATCCCAGGCGTCAAGACGCAATCAATCAATTTCCAGCGAAAAATCAAATGATAGACTTACTGCGGGAATCGGAACGGTTTGAGAGCTTGCTTTATCAGTTAAGACACCGAAACATATTTTTTGTCTGTTTTGTATGCAATCACACCAAATAGCACGTATGTCAGCCACATTTGAGAATACAGCAGTAAATTTGGATGTCAAAAACATGTTATATTGCATATTCCTGAATAGAAAAAATCAAAGGGTCCAAGAAAATGGATACAATTTGAAAAACAAATATTTTAAATTGACTCCATGTAGTAAGATTATTGACGCCACGTGTCCTTTATATTAAATTTCAGCCTAGTGTTTTGACTGCATTTAGCGATTGTGCCAATAGTTTAGTCTTTAAAGTTTTATAACGCGAATAATTTACTTATTTAATTGATAAAAGGATGCCAGATAAACATATTTAACATGTTCTCTAAGTTAATGAATAATCAAGATTGCAATTTACACTATCATTAAACCGTAGATAATGTCATTTGTGGCTATCGAGAATCAAGCCGTTTTTTGAAGCCTACTGGCTATCCGTAGTTGCAGTTTAAATAGATAACATTCTCTTATTGCCTCTTGTTTGAATGTTTATAAATGGCAGGGCCCAACAAATTTAAAGTTTGACATTTTAAAGGCAAATAAATCAAATCGTTAAGAGGAGTCTACAATATATGAAGTTCGAAATTCTTGATTAGCCATGACATGCAATCTAGACGCAAAAAGCAAGATGTTTGCTTACGGCGAACGTGAAGATGGCCAGCATTACTGATTGCAGTCCCAACAATGTTTCTTGCTATGCATTCGTATATGCCTGAGTCTTCTTCAAGCAGAGAGTCGATCACCAGTGATCCAGTGCCTAGAACCAAATTAAATGAATTAAGCTTTAAATTAAAATCTTTTAAATGGTGTGAAAAACGTTAAATTCTACATTTAAGTAAACTTAAGAGGAAGAACCGCCAATAGGCATACAAGTAATATATGGGATTTCGTGACACGACTGATATTTTACTGTAATAACGTAAATTTGGTATTAACTAAGATAATAATATTTTTCCTTTTAATAGGTTTTAATTAATTTGCTCGATAATTAAAAATAGTTTTCGATACATAAAATTACTTGTTTTTTTATTCTTATCCTGGCTTATCTTTAAAAAAAGGCTTAACTTAATTTAAGGAATTCGGAATATAATCTTATAGTTGGCAGTTTACTAAAAAATGAAAAGATGATCACTGCTAATGTAAACTGTTTAATTACAGGTAATATGAACTTATGCTAGCTGTCTAAGAGATTAAAAAATAAATATACGTTTTGCAAGTAAAAGATATTTTGCTTACTTAAAAGCCTATAGAGTGTAAACATAATTGATAGCAAAGCGCAGTGTTAAAGCAAACGAAGTTAATGCTAAAGATCCTCATAGAAGATTCGTTCAGCAGACGATCTTGACTGAAACCTGAGTCACTAAATTGACAAATCTGCCCATTAAATGCCCCAACTAAGAAAGAGCCAATGTACAAAATAAAATCTTTGGGGTCCTTTAGATTTGACTGGTCTCTTAATAATCGGTAGCTAAACAAAACACCAGATAAGCGTGAATGAGCAAACTATAAATATGTTAAAGTGGCTCGCCTGTTAAGTTCCTTTCTAAAATATAAACCCAGAATATCTAAAAATTCAACTTCCCATCTGTAAAAATGTGGTAAGGATAAGGGATTGAAAGAATTATTTTGCATTTTTACAAAGTTTGATTAATCGGAACCTCCAGAGGTGACAAGCAAATTTTAATTTTCAGTTTATAAATTTAGGACTTAAAAATTCCAGCAAATTCAAAGACTATTGATTTAACTTTGTTACTAGTTTCCTCTATTGAATTTTTCAGTAAATTCTTACAAAACTATATCACAAACGATGTTAATTTTAAGCAACTGGACAAATAAACGCAATAGGTCCCCAATAGAAATTTGTGAATTATATTTATCAGCTCTTACCATTTATCCCTTAATGAAAGACAAACCCAAAGGATCCAAGGACGAATTGATATTGTTTGATATTTTTTAACGAAACGAGTGTGGAATCATGATCATTATTGTGTTCTGATTGTTAACGCCTTACTTAATTACTCAATTAGAAAACTTGCGCAGTTTCAGAAATTAACAGTATAACGAGATGAATTACTGAGTATCAGTTGCTAGACGTTCAACAGTCCTTAAATAAAACCATTGTCTACCCATGAAATCCTTCGCAGTCTAGCGCTAATACTTTAGAGTATTTAGCATAAACAGTCTATTTACTTAAATAAATCTGCCAAAACAGTAAACTTCAAACATCAGATGTGATACAATTCGCGCAATATTCAACAAAAAGCGACCTGAGCAATAACATTATCAAGAGATTTTTTGTGACATAATATGTTAACAGGCTTATTCAAAATTACCGATAATACGGAGGCGCGGTTGATTTAGATCAATAGGGTAGAAATTGTCTTTAATCCAAACAATCGAAGCAGGAGGGGTCGCCGAGACATCACATTGAAGGTGCGTGGCATCTCCTATTTGACCCATTGTTGTTGTTGGATTCTCCAAAATCTTCGGAAGACCTTTTGGTGGAGCTGATGGAGCAGCGGTAAATGGAAATTTACTATCACCTTTACTGATTAAGGAATAATGATATTTTAAAGACATATGAGAACATAAACTACATCAAAAAAGCTTTAAATGGAAGAAGGACATTCATAGTTGTTGAGGGTTCATTTGCTTATGTGGCAAAACAACGTCTTTATACCCTAGTGCCATACAACAGTGTGTCATTCAAGTAAAAGCATAACGCCAATCATTACACACTCGAAAGGAGGTTTTGCAGGAAGTAATTCCTTAATCTTTTGAATATCCAGAACTGATTCTTGATTCTTCACTGCAGACACCGTAGCCCTGTTCGCAAAGATGGACTTACGACAGCGTAGAAATGCCTCTTACCTGCTTGTTGTGCTCTGTGCATCTGTCAGTCTATTCGCAGCCTTATTTCCCTTAAAGGTGGTTTGACAGAAGGAGGGCAAACCACCATAACACTTCCGTTTAAGTTTCACTTCCTTTGCTCTCCTCATCCCTCGTTTAGCCCCTTCCTTCGTCTTGCCTTCATCCCTTCTTCTACTGCAGTGTTTTCAGGCTTTATAAAAACATCTCAATATGTGAGATGGCTGACTGAGTAGGAGGCTGTCCTGTTAGGAAGAATATTAGGCGACGGAAGGAATTTGCAAGTTGTAAGGCAGTGAAGAAGATTGCACAGATGAAAAAGCTTCCGTTTCACTGATGATGAAGATAGGTCCTCACTATCGTAATGGTTCTTCTATAGTCTTCCTTTAAAGATGCTTTCAGCATCTAAATGTATACAGCTTCTCCGTTATCCATTCAAGAATGCAAAAAAACTGTTATCAAGTAAGCATATCACCATGTATGAATACAGCTCTTGGCGCCTTTTACTGTGATATCTAGGAAAAATTAATTGATTTTAATATGTGAATAATAGGACAAAAAAACATATGACCCTCGGTGAATGGTTTTTGAAATCCCATATTTTTGCGAATAAGACGTCCAAATAGGATGATTTGAAAACTGTGCATATTTAAGTAGTGGAAGTTTGATTCTTAAGTTTGGTATGATAAATTTCTGCATATCTGGTACTCAGGTAAATCTGCATGCCAAAAACGTTAATTTAGAGCACAGAGGGTATTTAAAAATAAGATAATTTAAGTCTTCATATTAGAACAAGGGTGATTTCTGAATTTTCTTCAAAAATATGGCCTGGTTGACACAAATAAGACTCACATTAAGTTTAATGTCGAAGATGTATAAGCAATTATTATGTATGCCTTTTATATCTGCCTAAACGGGACACGGGAATATGAACCATCCTTAATGCATATGGCTTTGTGCCAATTTCTAAGAAAATCATATTAAGGATAAAGGTAAAGATTAATACCAAAGTAAGGGAAATGGCCATGATTAGAATAGGAGTTAGGGTTATAATTGTGTAAAACATACAATTTAGGTCTAAGTTAGTTTGAGGGTTAGAATATAAGTCAGTTTACTTTTATGGTAAAGGTTGACGTTAAGAAACGGGTGGTTCCTATTCTCATGCCGTTTTAGTCGAGCAATATATACTGTGTTTATATGACATAATGTCGGATATTCAGCTTTATAAAAATGTTGACATTTTTTCTTTAAATACATCTTCTCTAGTATTTTTAACTTAACCAACATATACTATCGCAAGCAAGCTTTAGCGGATTCATTTGGTAAGGTTAACATCTCTTTCAATCCGTACTTTCTTTGTCTACCGTGCTTTATAATCTTTCGGTTAAATGACGGGATCTGGAGCATATTAAACCAATCTTATTAAATTTCACAACCTACTATGTGACAAAGATACTGGAGGTGATGGCAGGAATCTTTAAATGTCTTCGGATAGCTGTTACCCATATACTTGAAATAATCCTCAGATAACAAGTCATTAAGCCTACACTTGCCCTAACAATGATAGCAGGGTTGGCAGGGATCTGTTGTTTACCATGTCAACCTTGATGTGCAAGGCATGTTGCTGAAGCCAGCATAACCTCAAAACCAGGATGCACGTCACGTTCTTGCGATCAGCCACCTATAAGAGCTGAATTACGGTTCCGCTGTAGATAAAATCGGAGATATTGCCGGAGTCATTGGAGCGTGGTCTGATCTGGTTCTTGAACTCAGATTTTCAATTGAAACTCCTTACCCAACCAAAATACTCCATCCAAGACATTATTCGGTGACTTGGAGTAAGAAAATCCATTTGCTACATTGTATGCGTAGACTGAAATTTTGTATGAATATTTAGGTCGACGTCTTTTAGCTTCAGCGAAGAAACCGAGTAATATTTGGTAAACTGCCAACAGACAGCCAATAGTATTTACGGGGGTTACAAGTGTAATGCTCAAAATATACTTAATCCCATTTGTTTAACTTTATGCAGCAGGCTGGCACGAGCTCAAACCAACAGTATAAGCGAGTTAATAGAGCTGAATAAAGAATCGGGCACCACAGGTAGCCAGCCAGGAGACCGATACGAACACCACTTCAAGGGCGTGGCAAAGCTTCCAAAAGATACCCTACGAAAGGAGCAGCATGTCATATAACTCCATCACAATGGTCTTAAGTGCACAATGTCACGAGCGTCCGGGCATGCTGACCATCAGCAGGTTGTATACAGTCAGTAGCAAACCGATGGGTCAGTGTTGGCTCGTCGGGCAAAGTGACAACGAGGCTTAAAAAACCGAGACAAGGACTCACAATTATCTTGAGTGAGGGCAAAATAGGGTTTCTGAAATTTAATTTAACTTGCATATCAGTGAATGAGCTGGTCTGATATTGCCCCTCGTCTTCGCGTGAGGAGGCGTTAGTGAACACGGCTTATATAGGTTTATAGCATCGGTGATGTTTTTATCTTCACAGTTCACGTACAACAACTTAATTTGCAATTAAGCCTGCTTCAAACTGTAATTCACCCGCCTGTGTGTGATATTTCACACAGAATCATTTTATGTAATTTAAAATAATGATACATGAATGTAACGTAATATGCTGAGGTTTGCAAAAAATTCACGTAACCAATAGGCATGCACTTATTATATTTTGCATCAGTATCTCGTCGTATATGAGCATCTTCAGTAGTTAAAACAACCAACTTGAACAATTGAGGTTTGCAGTAAGTGTGTTGGCCCGATCAGTCGAAAACATTTATTTTGTACATGTTAGCATAAGTCACATAATAATACCGACATAATTTTTAATTGTTGTAGCCGCACATGTGCTTTGAAATGAAATGAAGCTAACTTGGGAAAGGATTTGCTCAGTGCTCGAATGAAGCATTTATTAAACTTGAACGTGATACCTTAGGTTGATATCTAGCTGGGTGTGGCCTGGAATGTATTCAGGAACAACCACTTTGTTGTTTTGGCAGGTAAAATCTGCATTTTATGGTTTTATTTACATAAATATTTTATTTACAATTTGATTCCCAGCCATAATATAGCAAAGGGCAATTTGAAGTTTCATTAATGATACGTCAACAATTTGAAAACAATTTGGCAAAGTTGAGCTCTCACTGTTTTCTGTCACAAAAATGTTGATAAACCACACTGGTAGCATAACCTTATCACTTTGCTCATATCTAACATAAAAGTCGGACGATTTAGCATACAAAATATTAATGTTTCGTTGGGTTATATAGTAACGTGTATTTAAAAATATAAGTCAGCTTACGTGAAAATGTTAGCATCGTAATTTTTTAAAATAGAGTCACCCAATGTCTTTTCATGTGAAGTAAATAAAGTTTATCAGATTAAGCTAATGCTGATTCTCCCTTGCCTTTTTAACCGAGAACAACGACAGTCACGTTTCTCAGGCACCCTGAAATACGGTTATCGACACACGTCTGCATTTCCAGAAACGTGCTCAGCTTTTGTAATTATTAAAACAACATTCAGTTCTATAATGTTTTGGTAAAAAACCCTTATATATGTTTTGACTTTTATGTATATTTTTAACAATTGTTTTTTAAAATAGATTTATTAAGGCTATATTTTCCGGGCTCTTATTGCTCAATGATTATTATAACATTCGTAAAAAAGTTTGGGTGTGTGTTAAAATAGTAATTACAAATATGTGACATGAAAGCAGAACAGTCTTCTTAATAAAGTAAATAGGTTATATTTAGATATAAACCTGCAATTCTGCATCATCTTCTGAAAAATAGATTTTTAAATGTTGAGCCTATCTATTTCCTCTATCATATATCATTCGCAAAAGTATCTTTGCTAAAGAAAGTAGACAACTTATTCATCAGCTAATGGAGTATCTTGGGCCTTCAAGAAATGATCAGGCGCTAGTAATGAAACGGATGAACAGAAAATAGCAACCTACGCAGCAGTTCCAAAGAACTGTAAAATGCTTATCTGCAAGTCCTATTTTGTCATTAACTCCTGCGCTTATACGTTTCTTAAATTAACATACCCAGAATTCAAATAAAATCAATTTTATATTCGGGACAGCACTAATAGATATAAAATAACCAGAAAAATTGGCTCTTTTTGAATTTTTGCCAATCAAGGTAGAATAGCACATTAAGCATTTTACCCTCAAATTTTGGAATCTTTGCCAAAATTTACTGTGTTAGTTTCCAGTTCGATTAAATTGATTATTGCCTAACGCAAAGCGTTTATTTAAAACTGTCCAAACGTTTATCGAGCACTAAAAGGTCAATTTGATAGTGGATGATAGGTAAAATAATAAACCCTACGTTACTGAGTGCTTAAGTTCACGATGGGGCTTATTTATATTTTTCCCAACATACCAGTGTCTTGATTTGTTTTAAAAAGTAAAACTGATTACAGTGGTTTTGAGCATGGTTAATGTGCAGCCAAACAAACCATTGAGTGAACGAGCGTTTTTGCTTAACCAATAATTTCCCCATCAATATACAAATAGGCACACCATTGCTTCGTAATTCCCTCACCGTTTGCTGAGCTTTCAGGCATAACGACGCTAACGTTCCCTTTGGAAATTGTCATGGTATCCTTTTTGAATGTGTCCTGAGTTCTAGTGGGTACTTTCAGCCCTGATATTAAAGGCAAGTTTAACTTGCATTCTTCTGTGTGGTACATGTGATGGTATTAATGCACTACTGCCGCAGCAAAATAAATAGAGAAGGAACGGTTACAGTCTTCAGAAAGAAGTTAATTTTTCGAAATACAAACAACAGTTTAACTTGAGCAACTGTCCAAAACAAGGCATGTCAGTAAATTTGCGTACGCAAAAACCCGTAAAGAACATCGTGCGAATTTTTAGTAAACTTTCGTTAGAAGTTACCAGAAGTTTTATGTTATCGTACCCACATTAACACACTTTAAGGCTAAAAATGTCTTTAAGCTCATATGTCCACCAAAATCATTGTCTTAAATAACAATTGTTTCAACAAGTCATTGGATAAATAAACTGCTTAAAAATCAACTCCTATCGTTCTTTTCACAATGGCTTTGATAAAAATGTGCGGCTACTACTGGTGTTTACGTTTTACTGACATTTTAATATTCAAATACAGGCAAATGCAGTAAGCTAGGGTGTACGCATGATAGATATCATATCAGAGAGCATGTATGTATATGGACATGTCGAATTTGCTTTATATGACTTTCAATGTCAATATAAGAGATATAAATAAATAAATAAATAAAGAGTAAATAAATAGATAAATAAATAAATAAATAAAGTAAATAATAAATAAATAAATAAATAAAGTGAATAAAGAGATTGCATAGTTTTAACTCGCAAATATGCTCCTAGCACATCTTGAAAAACATTTGGTCAAAGCAAATGCCTGAAACGTATTTTTGACAAATATCGCATTGAATTAATTTATTATAAAAATGATACAAGGAGAAAAATCTAGCTACCTTTAGGCCATGATGATTAAGAATAGAACTCCCGGATTATGACGTAGTCTGGGCAATAGAAGAATATAGGCTAACGCAACTAAAAACGGCTTGAAGACGTCATCTTTGGAGCCTTCACAAGAAGCTCATCTTTCTTTAAAATTGTTTAAGGCAAACTAACTTAAGAGATTTAACAATAAATCTGGCTGCAAAAGTCCTTACAGGAAAGATGCATACAAATGTACTCAAACCTAAGTAATACCTGTACACGCTCAATTTTCAGGTGTTAAAAATCAGCAAGTTTACAGCTGCAAGATATGTTGTTGTGTTGCCAAAACTTATTAAATGATGACATTAGTGCATGATTTTCAGAGATGATTTTATCTCTCATTAAGGACACATGATACACCAGTCAGGAAAAAAGTGTTTTGAATAATTGTCAGCAGTTCCTTGGAATAATATATAACAGGACGTTAGGCCAAAAAATTACACAAACTTAATTATTGGTAGTAATATTATATAACGATGATGCAAAAACGTGCCAAAATTTATGTTTTACTAAATATTTGATTAATTCTCTCGAGGTGACAGTTAAAACACCTGCATCAATGTATAAACTGGCAAAGCAAAATTTGTTAAATAATACACAGCCAAGAAAACATTATTCAAATGTGAAGCGGTAAAGTGCTTTGATTTTTTTCATAGAGACTTATTGATCTTTACGTTTCAGACAGAAAAACAAACCAAGCAACTATCAGACAATATTTACCAAATTGTTCATTCCATTTTGAGAAGCCAAACAGTACGGTGTGCATTTTATTCTAACGAAAGATATCACAAAATCAGTAACGTTTTCCCTGTATTTTGACGTGACGATCTAAATTAGCCGCCTAATTTATCCTCCGAGCAAAGTGACAAATTATGCAAACTACGTCAATTTTGCCTGGATTTATTATTTATGTCTTAAGATTTTAGTCTTAGCCAGGTTTCCGACAACTAATGTCGTTGAGCGTTGAGGTCTTTGATATCGTTAACCTTAAAACAAACCCTAGAATTTTCGCTACTATATGACATCGGAAAAATGCAAAATATTTGCCCTCTTTCTTAATGTAAGAACTTTTATTTTACCCTCAGCAGTGGAATTTCGATTATATAGGATCAGTAATTTATAAGCGTATGCTCGTTACGTTGCAGTTTTTATGAATCGCATCACTTCTAGACTCTTTTTCTTGTACCCTACTAACTTGATTTTGACCACCTTCTTCATCGAATATAACGGTGAGCACATAGCGAAGCATTCAATGTACTAAAACGAGTTCAATGACTTAATTTCTTGTAACATACAATTCTAGCATACGATATTTATTAAAATATAGAGCTATTTGTCAAGATGCGTGATGGTCGTTTAATACGTACTCAATTGAAGCCAAATCTTATTTCTTCGGTGCCCCTTGTCCACTGGTTATGCTTCGATGGGGACAAAATTATTTTTCTTAATAAGTGTATGCCCCATTCTATCAAAAAATCGTAAGAAGCACCCAATTTATAATCTCATTATATAAATATATATATATGGTAGTCGGGCGCTCACAAATCGGTTGCAGGACTCACTCATCCTGTTGTGCTCTGGTGGAACCTACAAAGTCAAGAGAGACCAGAATGGCCATTTCTGGCCATTTTCGGGTTCAAATCCCAGGTGGTCTACACTTAGGATTGGGTTTGACTGGCTGATGATGGCTAATGAGCCAGAAATGGCCATTCTGGTCTCCCTTCACTTTTTCGGTTTCTTTTAAGCAACATATGCTACACGTTGATATGCGAACGACTGCGTGGGCCCTAAAGTGTGCTGCAGGGCACAAAGTTACATACATTTTCCTTAAGCACATCGGTGAGCCGCACACTTTCATCATATTCCCGATTGCATCAGACAACATAACGGGCCCGTGGCTCCATGGTAGAGCCAAATTTATTGTGTTCCACTCTAGTAAAGTTAACATTTCAGACTGGGAATGACTGGCTGATGAAGGCTTATAAGACAGAAATGGTCATTCTGGTCTCACTTGTCATTTTCGGTTTAAATTTATCAACATATTCATACACGTTGCTATAAGGTCGCTTACGAAGACTCTAAAGTGAGATATAGACCACAACGGAACATACAGTTTCCTCGAAAGATCTGTGAGCCACACACATTCATATATATGAATAACCCATCAACTGCACACGTTTTCGAAATCTTACTAAATTAATGGCATAGCATAGACTGATCGCTTGTTTCAGCATGTCATATGACTAAAGGTTACCTGACTTGATATTAAATTAAACCATATATTAAACTTAACTGATCTCTTTAAAGGAATATGACCCCATTCAGCTTCCCAGACTGTCATTTTAAAGGTTATTAGTCATTAGCTTTCGAGCACTTGGCAACGTAATTTAGCTTTTTTAATTTTGTTTGTATAATGGTGCTGAGAATTCCATCGAGTTGGCATGTGGAAATAATGCGGCAATAATGAACGTAATCAACTGGCTATCTTATCTGTCAAATGCGCAACAAAAAAGGCAATGTTTTATTCCTCGGTATTACTTTTATCTGGAATTTTAATTGTACCAATTAAAGGTCACCTTATTTAACACAACGATTTACTAAAATTACAGAATTGGCTTGTTTATTCGACGGGATAACTTATAAATTCTAACTGTGTACATTTTTTTCAACGCTAGATGCATGAATTGTGAGTGCATGGTATAGGAATGAAATCACACCATTCTGCCACAAACTAAACAGTGTGGCAAGGTGGAAATACTTTAAGTTACACTCGTGCTTGCACCCTACAATCTGGATTTTATTACGTTTTAGCGTTGACCCAAACCTCCATTGACTAACTTTTAAAAAGCTTATAAGCGCAAGTGCCTGCCTCTTTTTGTATCAATAATGCAAATTCAGCAATAAATGTCAACGGGTGGAAAAACAAAATAGAAATCCTTAATACCTTTGTTATAGGAAGTCCTATATAGCCTTTTTCCTAATATCTTAAGACGAGTTTAAATGTGAAAGTGTGAAGGTCACCTGCAAAATCAAGAATTCTTGCAAAAATACGCAGCATATTGAAACAAAAAAACTACACAATATTTATTATAACTGATAAAAAAAGAAGAATCAGAAAAAAGGCAGTCTGGCGTTACTTCGATGGGTAAAATATTACCATACTCTTCTATGCCACAGTAATAACGGTGTGGCGAATCCTGTCAAGTGGTCTGATTATTCCACGTTCCATTAAATATACATGTCAAGCTTGGTACATTAAAGTGATACTATCCTTTTTAGACATAAAAAAGTACTCAGCAGCAGTTTGAAATGGTTGTTTTCAATGAAAAAATTATCGCTCCTATAAAAGTTTCTGAATGTGTTACAAACACGGGCATGAAATGCTGAATCTAGAAAAGACCGCAACTAGCCTCAGTTGTAGACTGCATTTCGTTTTACAATTTGCCCTCTGTGTAAACCATGTTGTCAATCTCAGGTAGTATTTCAGCCTACCTTTTTAAATTTATCAATGTTAATTATCCTAAAAATCTGATAACTTACGTTCATTTGCATCGTAAACGGTAATTGTAGCTTTGGCTGAATCCATGCCAAAATGATTGTGTACTTGGCAAGTGAAAACGTCCCCGTCGTTAGTTATTTGGACCTTCATGCGTAGAGTGAGGGCATTTTGTCCAACAGAACGCACAACCAAACCCTGTGCCTCCGAGGACTCATCGAGTTCAATACCGTTCCGTTGGAAGGCCACTTGGGGGTCGGGATTACCCGTGGCTTTGCAGAAGAGAACTATATCCTCGCCACATATCGTTTTTGTATCCTGTGGGCCTTCGAGAATCCTTGCTGGTTCTAAAGAAATGTAATAGTACACAAAAGGTGCTGAGAAGTAAAAGAGAAATTAAAAACATTCCAAAACAAAAATTTGAAAAAAAGTCACGTTAAATAGCAAAATACAGGCAAATGCTGAATTTAATATATGGATATATAAGTTATCTCATATTTCAAGTGTTCTCAAGTATGTTTGGTTGGTTAAAACGGTTCAATGTCCTGATTTTTGATTCCACTATCCTTACAGATGTGCTTTTAAGACAGTTCGAATCTTCATGTATGCATATAAATTTAAAGGTTGCAAGTCAAAAGAGGATAAACACGTTTCAAAAGTTAAATTTGATTTCACGTTTACATGCAGTGGACTTTTATGGTTGATCCTTTGTTGTTTAAATCCCTGCCCGCTTTCACTCAAAGCTACGCTAAAAAATATTATCTTTTAGCTGTGATTTCACCAAAGAGGATGAGAAAAAGATTATTTAAATAACCGTTAACCTCTTTTACTAGGGATGTTATCAAATAGTATGGGCAACCGATTAATAAAATGCATCTGTGTTTTTTTCCATTTAAGTGAAGATGGTTGATGGACTACTATTTTACATTTTAACCACAAACTTTACCTTGAAAAAAGAGATTCATTTTTTATATAAGTATATGGGACCGTTTTCTGCCCGATTAAATCGAAAATATCATCCTATGTTCGAAATCCGTTCAGCAATTGATTTAAATGTTATGCTTTTTCTGCTGTTTAATGGGCTTCAATCTGCCGCTCTGTATAATTCATTCTTTTAACTGATCGTTTTATCTTAATCAGATCACACGTTCCGGGATGAAGATATTTCGTTGCATCAGTCATTGCAAGCAATAGATTATGCAATCAGGTTTCATAGAATACAATATTGGTATTTTTAGTGGGAAAGAGAGTATGGTAAATTCAGCTCGAATACAGCATCTGCTTCATTTATATACATATCCAGAAAAATATGAAGATCTAAAAACTTGGCAGTGGACGTGATATTGAACGCCACATACTCAGAACTCAAGAACGGGTTGCTTTTAGGCTTCTATAGAAGGACAAGCGGCTTTGCTTCAGATGCATGTGAAGTATGGGACAGGGTCAAATTAAGGGTTCGAATGTGAAAATATTTACTCTATCTAGAATTAAACGCAAGATTAAATTCATTAGTTGTGGATGTTATTATTACTGTCCAATTGGGGGCGACTTCTAATGGCAATTACAAACACTTTTTTAGCGCGATCTTTATTACCTACTTTGCATATATCAGAAGTTAGACTTCTTCATCAATTCATTTTTGAGTGTAAGACGTTATAGCAGCACTGTCCATTTTGGTAGAGAATTCTTTTTGGTACATTATCAATCTACCTCACTAACGACAAAAGGATAGGCCTCGTCACATCCGGTAGTCATCAAATAACTAACAAATATAGTGACTGCGTTTTTTTCCGGACAAGAATGTTATTCCAGTCTTTATTTCAGCAGTTTTTATAACAGGATGTAATCAATAAATCTAATAAGTGACGCATAACAAACTATTGACACCTAACGTTTGCCCTTTTTCCTATATTTGTTGTCAGTTAGCAGCACAAAAACTTCCTACAGTAGGCGCAGTGGGAATTGTATCGTTAACCTATCGGTCCCTCTGTAAATGATCGTTGAGGAAGAAGCACAAAAACCATCTCGTTCATCATACACAAGCATTTTGCCTACTTAGCTCAAATTCCAATTTTGACGTGCAGCCAGATGGTCATGCACATTTCCTTCCCTTTAAAATCTGCATTCACACATCCACATGCAATATGTCTTCAGCTTTTACGATATTTGTTATAAATTATAGTAAGGTTCAGTTAGATATACGTACATCGAACTAAAACGTTAGCTTGCAGTTTCCCGAGGTTGCTCTAAGCGGTAATCATTTAAGTTAACTATAAGGCGGAACAGAAAACAGACAAGAGTGGTCTCGTACCCATTCAATTAGTGATGAATTTCAAAGCTGAACTCATGTTCACCTATTTATTTTACCAATTGCGCATTTTATGAAGTGATAAATAAACGATTTTAAATGACATAAATTACACTGGTGGTAACATTTCAGTAACGTCCGTGCTTTTAGATTTAGCAATTTTTGAGATTAAATCTATTTTTTACAGAACTTCACATTCAGAAAAAGTAAATGTGGCAGCCTTAGCGCTATGTAATAGCAATGATTAAGATATTTCTTTACATTATAATGACGACATCAGCTCGTAAAAATTCCAACCTTACGATCGGGCCTTCACTTACTGATCAATCTTTTTGTGACAAAAACTGAACTCAAAAAATGTTTTTACTATGATGAACCCATAGTCACCTTGATGCGCAAAATGCTCTGATTCTGAAAGGTACTCATGCAATTCGGAAAGCAAAATTCACTGCAGCATTATGTAACGAGGGTATCTAGATTGTTCTGCTACAAAGATATCGCACCTTAAGCTACGTGAGAACAAATTCCTTGTGAAATACCTCGCGGTTGTGTGGCATACATATGACTTGTTGGAGCAGGCGAATGCGAGAGTAGAAAAAATAGGGGTTGTCAAATGCGCCCAATAGCGTGACTTTCATGAGAACCTGTTTTAAAACGTTGGAGATATATTCCTCGTCAGTAATCATCCGTTAAATAGCTTGAAGGATAGATTAAACGAAATTCATCTTAATGCAAAAAAGGACAGTTTGAGGTTGGTCATCAACGGTCTACAAATTTTTTTATATTCCTGAAACAACTGGTAATTATTTTCTGATGTTTCTCAGTTAAGGTATTAGAACGATTATTCGAATACTGGACATTATAATAAACATAATATAAAATTCGTTATGTCATCTAAAATATGGGATTATTTTAATGGCTCTGCAACACTGATTTTCTTCAGATTTGTTACAATAGGGATCAAATCTACAATATGCCACATTGTAGTGAAGCCTGACACTGGCGTGAGAAAATAATAATCAAACCAAATATTTGTTAAAAAATAACTTTGAAATAGCAAATAGAATAATAGGGCGTTTATTTACCAGTTAGATTTAAATACTCCTGAATTGCATGCACATTGAACCATTGTTGTCCCTTCCCAGTGGGAGCAATTGATAGCAGTTGCATCACAATAATTGTGGAAATGCAAAACATCTGAGATATCCCGTGTTTTCGTTCATTGTTATGTAACATTATTTTTAAGTAAGCCTTTGTCCAATCTCAGAGTTTCTAGGAAGTTCATCCGCATGCTTCACATTAACAAGTCAGACATAAATCCTAAGGATAGAGCATTCTTCATGTCAACGCCTAATTGTGAGAATAAATGTGACCCACGCAGAGCAACGAGACAACCGCCAATCACTTACCTCCACTCATATCGCGCCAATTAGGATAGGCCTAGCGAGAGGCACGCGTGAAAATGACAACCAATACATTATCCTTCATCGTACTCCAATCTCAATCAAAACTAGGAAAAAGGTCTAAAAATGAACAGTTCTCTGTCCTTTTGAAAGAACTACGAATCTGGAACTTTTTAACCTTTTAGCATTGTAATTCAAAATGCACATGAACACGGAAAACCCTTTGAATTTAATGACTATTTTTTCAACATCAAAGGTCTTGGGTTGTTACATTCTGTGGAGGTAACATAGATCATTATACCAATAAAAGTTTGAGGCATATGCGATTTTGTACGCACCTTTTTTCGTGATTGGAGCAAAATTAAAAATAGCCAAGCTATCCCTTTAAAAATGTTGAAGAAAAGGTGGATTTCAAACACCGCATTGACCTCTGTGGGTAAATTGACTCACAGCTTCCTGTGGCTTTTGCCGCTCAGAAAGTTAAAGCAACGAAAAACAAATGTCTTATCCTTGCCGTCGTGGTTTTTAAATGCAACCAAGACAGCCAAGTTCTTTATATATTGGTCAAATTATTTCAGTAACACTGTAAAAACTCCCAATAAAGTTTAATAAATTTACAAAAGACAACCTGTAAAATGTGCCTGGTGGTTAGCATTCTTCTACCTTTGTGTGTCATTTAATCTTGTCAGTTACATCACCATTTTCGTAGAGACGGAAGAGTAAGTGGTAATCGACATGTAATGAAACATTCATGAGAAAATATGAAAGGTGCTGATGTGTTTCGTAGTAAGCAATAACAAAAAACTAATATTTTAATAAAGAATACGCCACCATAATGTAGATCAGGTGCTACATTAATATGAGCAGCACTTTGCCTCTCGAATTTTAATTTGATGAATATTGACAGAATTTATAGGATTTATAAATTTTGGTGAAAATTAAATACTTTATGTCCCCCATGGATCACTAATTCCCTGACTATAGCGTTTTTCTATTGCAGCACATATTTCAGGCTTTGGAAAAAATTTAACTTTTAACATTGCTAGCTGTAATTATCGCTAACACAGGGCTAACCTTGAAGCACCTCAAATGATAGTGATTATTTTGCAAATGTAATGTATTCAAACAGATGTTTATTCTTTATATCATATATTTCTTATTCAGCTACTAATATGCTTCAGAGCAAAATAATGGGGAAGATCGTCTGCTTATAAAGAAAAATAAATACAGATTCACTTACGTCTTTTTGCACATTTGCCCAAGTACAATATGCAGAAAATTGTGATTGCGGTCTTAAAACCCATTTGGAACATCAAAAGCAGTAGTAACTCATTAGAAGGACTTCTTCAATGTCTGTAAAAGAAACATAAAAATCATCACCTTTATTTTTGTTAACAACAAAGGTTACTTGTCGTAGCTAGTAGTCAATACTGCACATAATAACTTCTGACTCTTCAAAGACTGTCGACTTTGAAATTAGATGTTTTATTACGAACACTTTTTATCGAGGTATTTAGAGAAAATTGCGATAACAGTGCCTGTATTTACCTGACATTTTCAATTAAAAATGATCAAAGTAAATAAATAAGATATAATACCTCTATAGAAGACAAGTTTAAAGAAAATAACGAAATTATTGAGGTGAATTTGAAGCGAGCCCTGTAGCTTTTGAATGAACTCCGCAAATTGTATTAAAGAGGCAAACTAACCAAAAACGTGAAAGTTCGTAAATTTGCATTGCAAAATATAAATAAATTTCGTATTTACATAGTATGCACGATTTTTTAAAATTTTGAATAGCTAATTTAGTGTGCATTTCGAGATGTTATAATGGACAGGAAAACACTATTCGGAAAATCGAGTTGTATTCGAAAACTTTCACGTTGGAAACTCATTGCTCTTCAGCCGAAATCAAAAGAAAAGAAATTGAGATAGTCGACCTAGCGATTGCCTACTTAAAAAGAAGCTGTCACACATAAAGATGTTCTTCCTGTCCAATGGATGTTCAATCCAACGCATAAAATTGTCTCACATGCCTGAGTCAACCAAACGTTTCGGTTCAAATGGAGATAAAGCACCACGAAAATTTCATATTCCTTCCTTACAGGCAAAGAATTTCCAAAGAAATCTCCAAACAATAAATTCACTTTGAAATCTTTATCGTTCACACGACTGCATCCTCTTTATTCGGAACACTATATCTAGTAATGGGCCCAATATCCAAAAAAACAAGTAACATTATTGACTGCATCCCATGCACCAACCACCTTTGTGTTAACGGTACCCATACGGGCTGATGTCTACTGACTCACGTCAACGAACGTGAGTAATCCGTTCGACGATGTTACCCATTGTCGCTCGTGTTTTTGCACTAACTTGAGTTTGACCACCGCTCCAAGTGGGACAGTACTGAAGGGAAAGTTATGGTCAAAATTAATTAGGTGCGAGAATGCCTCACAGCTTGGTATTTTTGCAGGATCAGCATCAACCGCTTCGTCAATCTTGATTCTTAGGTCTAAGGACTATATGACAGGCTTACTTGCACCAACGCCCTGACAACAGTAGCTAATCCGTGCTCAGCCGTTGGAATCACACTCTCTCGGCCTATTGCCGTCTGCTCCCGTTATGCATCGGCGTCCCCTAATCGCCAACCGCCTGCCACAGGCAGAAGTAACTGCTCTTTCCTTCTCTCACCTCCTTGCGCAAAAATGCCGCAATTATGTGCCCATCTTCTCACACTAGATGTCGGTCTGTTGCAGTCGATCCTGTCACGCCATCTGATCTGGTTCGGCTATCTAACTTTCTACTCTGCTCATATGGTCTGATGAGATGTTGGCGCCAATAAATGCAAACTTTATAAGTACCTCTCGATTTTCCAAAAAGGTTTTTGTCTATAGTTTAGCCTCAAATAACACGTTGGTTGACCATAAATGTAAAGCAGGTAAATGCGACATGGCGTTTCGTCGTCACAGTCTAATCTACCTTAAAAAGACAATCTAAATAATCATTATTTTCTGAATTTCAATTAGTATATGTGAAAGAAACTAAGATCATGTCCATGGGGAGACTTTAAAGTACCTTACTGCACATATATCTTCAAAATGTTACCTTTGATAGGTTTTGAGCTGTGGTTAATTGGAAAATTGACTAGACACCCAACAATGCTGTGCAAAGATATATGGGCAATGGCGTAAATGAACAAAGTTTATTTGAATCATTTTGCGTGGCAAACAGGTGTCAATTTAAACTAAATGAATAGATAATTATTTCAGGACATTCAAATTTTTCAAAACATTAAAAAAGTAAATTGACTTTCCTCAAGGAAACTATGTTAAAAGATCGGGAACCATTATTTTTCTATTTATCTATATAATATAGTCTTTTTCCTGTCACACAGAAAATTTATGTATGCGGTTTCGTTTTCACATGGGGATTATGTTAGCCAATATCAACTTACTAAATTTGTTCAGAACTAAGGTAAATATTAAATGATACAAATGGTAAAAAATCATGTAATATAATCTTCTTGAGGGTGATCATATATCCGTCTATTCCAGAATATCATTTACATTTTCTTCACGCAAAGTTAACTTAAGCATAATTTAATGCATTTATAGATGCGTTACTCCTGCCGAGAACTTTGAAAATTGAAATGAAGCACTTATGCTTATTTTTCCTTCAGACCTATTTCTTACCTAATAAAAAAATAATTTTGACATATTTTCACCTTCTGAAATCTTTGGTTCATTAGCTTTGTGCCTTCTATGTAGATCATTCAAATATGAGTTACGAATTATACACAGAAGAAACTATGTTATAAGGAAAGTTGAGGGGCACTTATATTTTATCATTTATTAACTATCTGGATTTTAACATGGCCTCTGAATAAATGATTGACAGTCACGCGAAAATTGTTCAATGCAGCCTCCCAGTGAGAAGCCATTTAGATGTTACAATATACATTTCCAAGTTCGCTCAATTGTACGCATGTGGCAACTACAAAAATCGAACATCAATTACCTCTTGACTTTGAGGTACACAAATTCAAGCACTTCTTTGAAAAACACAAAATATTTCAGTGGTTGATATGCGTGCAGGTTAAATGATAACATACACGGTCAAAAAATTTCTGAAGATGCTTTTGCAAATCTTAGGTTACAATTAACTTCAAGTTTTCCCTTTCCACACTGAAACAGACACGACCCGTTTAAAACAACTTTATGACTGTTGACTAGTTCGAAGCACTTAGCCAAAGGAAGTTTTTATCCAGGATTTATATTTGAAAATAAACAATTTAAAAGCTGTTTGGCCCGTTTGAGGTTCAAGTAGTCAAAATTGGCTCGGAATCACAATGAAGCCAAGCAATTTTCATTAGTGGATCGCCAGCAATTCTAGAATCAAATTGATTGATATATTGAAAGAAGTTTGAAAAGTGTGATTATTGAAGGCGGCAAATTGTTATGAGATTGCTGAGCTACATTACGTTTCTGCTTTAATAGTCACATAAACAGTGTGCAAGCTCAACTTCCAAATCTTGCAGATATCATAAGCAGCTACTTGTCAGTTGAAAGTCATCACACCGTCCACTTTTATCCGGCCAAGCGTGCATGGAAAGATGCGCCAGGATAAGAAAAGTCAATATAATTCCTTCGTAGTTGCGAACGCATATAGTTGTGCCATGAGACATGTTCGTTTGCTAATAAAAGACCGAAGAGTCTTATTCGAGGTTCTTACGCTAATGACCTCTGAAGAGATCACAGATCTAAAGGATTGACGTGGGTGAATGAAAAGCAAGGTTTCTTGCCCTGCCCTCTTTTGTGTTTTCACGCTTACGGTCAAAATGTGGTTAAGTGGTCTGATAGATGAGGGAATCAACCGCAAATGAAGCCTTGGGCGCTTTATCAGGCGTCGCCCCAACACTGGGTGTTGTCATGTCACGATAAAAGTTTAAGTTGGGTGAGAAAAAGAATATTTTAAACAATTAGTTTCTTTAGAGAAGAATTTTTAAAGTGCTGATATAGCATAGTAATTAAACTTAAACAGGATGTAAATGTATTGGTTTCACTTGCATTTAAAGAAAACTGTGGAATATTCTCTAAACATCTTGTAAGCGTTTTACCTAACACAGGTCTTGAAAGATTGATATCGAGGATTAATTAACATGCAATGTAAAACCTACCGTTGTACGTCTATCTATACCGCCCAAATAAGGAAAAATAATTGCAAAATGCCAACCAAATATGAGAATTTGAGGCACACCATTTAATAAGAAGTTAAAAGAATAAGAGTACTTAAAGAATATTATTGTGTTTTTAGAAGCAAGATGATTAAATGAAATTAACTTATTTTGTTATAAGATCGCTCACAAGCCGGCTGGAATTGAAAGGGAACTATGGTTTTGAGAAACAGCTTAGCTAACCTCATTAACTATTTTGGAGTGAATGGCCCAGGCAAACGTTTTTGGCGTGTCAATTTTTTATGCAAATTTATGCATAAGTAGGGAAGCCAAAACGACTTCGCCATGCCATTGTTAACGATGAAAAAGTTTAAAATGCAGTTTAGTTATGTCGCGCAAGTTAACCAACGGGCAAATCAAAGAAATAAAGCTATAAAACCCACTCGGTTCGTTCATCTATTTAAAAAGACCGGCAGACCTTCAGGGTGTTTGTGGATAAAACTAAGCGTTAAATTTGAAAGACTTGTAGAGTTTTATATCTTTGGTTATATTTTTTTACTGACTTTTCATAAAATGTAAACTATCTCGGTTAATTTTCATCTAGGATTGTTTGAATCATATTTAAGAATCAGGTTTCTGTTCACAAAGAGCGTAGAGGATAATTCACCGTGGTTTTGATTTAAGTAATCCGTAAATTTTAGTTACCTATTTGTACTCGCAAACTGTCAGTAGCATATTATTTTAAAGGAGACGCAACCATCAGCATTACCCACCATGTATATATGTTTTCCGTTTAGCTATGCTTATTTTGCGTTAAATGTATCATTTTCCTGATTAATAGTTCTTTGGTGCTACTCAAAACTTTTGCTCTGCTGTTTATCGGCATTCTACCTTTGTTCAGCTTAGCAAGAGCGATGTTAGCTAATTGTCATGCTATAAGGCATACAACAGATAAATAAACCCAAAATGAAATGTAAATAATTTTATTGTTATCTTTTCGCGAAAACCTGTTATTATGGGTGTCAGAAATTTTTTAAAACTAATTTAAATATAATCCGACTGCATTTATCTAAAGCCAGTGATACTTGTATAGCGTATGATCCAGCAGACGGTAGATGCTACCTTTCTAGCAGCCTTAAATGACTGCAACTGGACGAAGTACCTAATGAACTTGTTAACTTCACTATTTGAAGCCAGCGTAATACTTTATATATAACTGCCTCAGAAAATCAAACCTTGAGATGTCAATTTGTGCAAAACGGAAGCACGGTCACATGGTCAGTTATATAAAGAAGGTTTGTCAGAACAAGGTATAGTAATTCTAAATTCTGTACCAGTTTCTGAACAATCAGGAGTTGTTTACATCAAACTAGGCCAAATGCTGAAATAATGTAGGTTATAACAACGAAAACATTTATCGAGACAGGATTTCAGGAAGATTGGTTTGCAGACTTTGCTGACCTATGGCTACATTTAAAAACACAAATACATTTTGGCTTATGAAATAGCTAGGAACAGTCAACTAGAAGATACATAGGTCACAGTGCAAAAGATGGTCCTTGGCTAGCAGGTCGATCGTGATTCCGGCCACTGAGTACTGAGCAGATGCTATAATCAGTTCGGACAGGACTAGCAAGACGGGCGAGCGAAGATGTACGACATCGACAACTGACGCCCAAGATCAAGAGGGGAGAGGCAAACATGCAGGCAAGTCACCAACGTAGAAGACTGCCTAACCAACGCGCCCACGATCCAGCAAGCAGTTCGTATGAGCAGTTTCGAGTGGGGAAGCTGGCATGTCCCTGAATGCGATGACTCTGAGGTGACAACGGTCACGCCTGTCCGCTATCGTTCGATCGCGGTAGTCAGCGGCCATCCAGCAGATGCCGGAAGTCGAGAACGGACAGAATATTTGGCTAGTGGCAACGCCGAAAAAGTCAATGCGGCTAGGAACTGCCATTAAATGAATATTCTGCGCATGGAAACTGCAATGGCTCAGAGATAGCAGAGCAAATATAATTCACTATGCGCATTCGCATCCTTATATTCCTCGTCTCTTCTGCGGTATTATAAAACTGAGATATTAGCGATTTGCCGAGTGACATTCCCATCATTAACAAAATCCAACTAACACCAAGCCTTCTCAGGAAGCTATTTATCGTACTGAAATCAACTAATAATATTTAAATTATCTTCTCTACATTGCTATGCTACTGGCGTTGTTCGGCAGTGCATGCGGCGACAATAGTTGCAAGGGGAATGTATTTCTAGGCACAAACAAATTCTTTAGGTGAGGTATGCATTTTGTCCTGTCATAAAATTGATAAAAAAAAACAGTGGATACAGGCAACACATAAAACTTCAACTTAATTGGTCAACCGTCTTTTAAACGATAGGGACACTCTTAAGTATTTCAAATGAAACTTTATTGTCTAAACCACACCATAAGTTAATGGTTATGTAGTATCCTGGTGCCAAATTCGAAATTCTTATTTCACTCGTGTATTTGAACAGCAGCTAACGGTGTGGAATCGAGAGCATTCGACCCAAAAAGCCATGCTCCCACTAGATAAAACACATATAATTAGCATGTTTGTTGGCATCTACCTAGATCCAAGAAACAATGCAATCAGACAAGACAGGCATTATCAAGCATATGGATTTAGGTACCACATGCAAAATTCTGTTGTATAATTGAAGATTGAAATAAATAATTTCAACCGTGTATGTGAATATAATAGATGCTAAGCGTCTTTCTTTGTTAAGCATGATTAAAATTAGACTTTTTTACCATAAATATTTGAGCGACTCCTAACAGGAGAAGTTTCAAAAATCGGCACGACTAAAATTACGTAGTTTATATGTACTTTGTGTGAATCTTATTTTATTTCATAGGATGCTCACAATTTATTATACTTTTATGGATAACTATGATCTTGTGGACCTCAGATTTTTGAATGATGCAGAAGTTAGAATGAGCTATTGGGCTTTTACTTGATTTATGTATCATTTCGCGCTCGTACTGGAATGCATTATCATATATAAACAAAAAGAGGAATAGTTCTAGTAAAACGATAGTTATTATTCTCTCCTATTATTACTCTTCATTTTCTTTTCATCACTTTTGAAGTCAAAAACAAGTGCTATCTGAAGACCACGTAAGTTCCCGGTTAGTGGAGCCTGCGGATTTCTGAGTTTACATGGGAATTCCGGGCTGCGTTTATTTGTCTCAAAAAGCTTTTGTCGACTAGAGCAAAATAATAATGTACATTGCCAATCACGAGCTGGTCAATGTCGTTTATGCTTCGCAGAGCAACAGGTTAGCATATATCTTTTCAAAAATGCACCTGATCTCGTTTGCATTACGTAAGAGCATTGCACATTTATTCCCATCTGTCAGCTGTGTAACTTGCACGTTAAAGAAGAGCTACGGATTTTTGAATTATTCGAGGCATAACTGGAATCCAGGAAAGATTGAATTCACCAGTGCTTTAAAGGGCTGAACCTTGCTTCTGTCCATTATTACGAATCTGCTGTTGACTTTTCTGGCCCAGAGCTTTGAAAGGTACACGCCCAGTAACGGCCGCTTGAGTTTCCACAAAGTCACTATGATAATTAGTACAGGTGGAGTGCGAGTCCACCAGCGATCCCTTGTATTGCTCGTGAGGTGGCATCTGATTGGGAAGAAAACCCTAAAACGCTGTTCCAGCAGATATGTAGATGATATATAGTATATCATGCTACTAGCCGATTCAATAACATATGTATCGGCACGGACTGGAGAGAATTAGGAAATCACAAAAAAAACACATCACCTCTTTAGCCGACTATGTTTTGCAAATATCGATTGAGAAGGTAAAGCGATCTCAGGCGAGGATGGTTTAATCATCATCTGACGTTTCATGCTCGTAATTGAGCGCATAATCGGATATAAGGCAGAATGGTTAATACATAGCTTAAATAGGTCTTTTGGTACTCACGCCTGATGTTCCACTAGGCTTTGTGCTCATTGGTCCTCTCTTCTTGCCTAAGTGGTGTCTGACGGCCTAATATGGCACTGGTTGATCGAATTGGCATCTGGTTGCCAGGCCTCGATTATCTCTCTCGCTATTTTGCTTTCGGCTGGGTCGACTACTTATGCACTGTCGAAACCAAATTGATGATCAGTTTGGAGGGTGTACATGGCGACATGCAATCGTACTTCTTTTCACTTAACGGTTAGGGTGTGCTCATTCATGCGCAATAGTAGTCATTTGTCGGTCATGCCGTAGCAATGGGCCGGACAGTCTAGACAGTTGACCCAGTAAACAACTACTGACAAGTCTGCAGGGAGCAGCTGCACCTTGGGGTGCATCAGCAAGCGCCGGATGGTGAGTTCCGGCCTGTGACAAAGACGCATGTTCTGGCGAAGATAATATACCGTACTGTAGACAAAGGTACCAGCAAAAAGCCCAGAAAAGTGTTTAGATGATGATTATGCTACTGCATGACACAGGTACGAGGGTATCGGATACTCAGTAGGTTACCCAGCGTTCTCTATGAGTTTTCTGGTATAAAGACTCCATAGAATAATCGGGAAGATAAATTTTGAAAGGAATAAGTGTTGTATATTGAGTAAGATTATCCGGAAATGACATTTTAGGATCAGACTCCAAATTTCAATGAAGATAAGGGTCGAAGAAAATCTAGCACTGTGGAATAAGAACGTAATGCCAATTCTTCAAACAAGTACTGCTACAAGTAGTATGAGATATATCTGGCACAGATCGTATACCATACTCCTGACAGAGCTACAATGTAAAATCCCAGACACGTTTTTTTCACCGATGTTTCTGCTACTGCATGACTCAGCAATGAGGGCTTCGACACCCCAGTGTTTAGCCAAGAATTCTCTATGACGTTTGTGGTATATGAACTTAATAGAATAATCAGGGATATGATTGCTGCAATTATTGAGAGCAGAAAATGGGGTTAGGGTGATCCAGACATGACTCTTTAGGGTCCGACACGAAAAATTCAATTGGCATCTGTGTCGTCAAAAAAATGAAAACCTTTTGGAGTTAGTAGGTAATGCCTATTCTAAAAAACAAGTTATACTACAAGTAGTATGAAATGTATATGGCACAGATGGTATACCGTACCCCTGACATATGTGATAGCTAATCTTCACGATAAGTGTTTTGCCAAGGATCCTGCTGTTGCATGACACGGCAGAATTTACGTAAAAATGTTAAACTACTTAAA
Organism: Schistocephalus solidus; assembly: GCA_017591395.1. Lineage (NCBI taxonomy): Eukaryota > Metazoa > Platyhelminthes > Cestoda > Diphyllobothriidea > Diphyllobothriidae > Schistocephalus > Schistocephalus solidus. The sequence continues at coordinate 40,765 of WEDG01011499.1, forward strand.
GTATTACTGATTTCTTAAATGGGCAATACGTGTTTATCCAAGGTTGGTTGATATACATCGACCCAGAACTTCATTGACATTTCGGGTCTGAATATAAAAAGTGATTTGGGGTTCAAAAAACCCATTTGCTGCCATTAAAAATTTTAGAAATTATTTCCCCGATTATTATCTCGAATACCCTCACTTTTCTGTCATGCTTCTGTGTCACAGGCGAAACACCTGTCTGGCATTAAGCTTGAACGGAGGTTGGAGGCGTGGTATACTATCCTTGAAATTAACTTTTCATGCTTCTTTAAGTAATTTTTAATGTAGACTTAGCACAACGTGTTTTTTCAAAGAATTGAAATGACTTCGACCCAAGTGAAAGTTAAAATTAGTGGTTCTGACACTATAAAGATATTTTCGGATCACATGGCGCATTTACTGCACATACTAACTTCATAAATGATTTCCCCAATCATCGTATGCCACCCATTTACCAAAAATCACATAGAAACCACTAAAAAAATTACTTATTTACCGAATCCCTCGCCTCTGTGTCATACAGTTGAAGCAATATTGGTGTAAGTCGCGTCTGGGCGTTTAGATAGCATCTACGTCGGGAAAACGGTATGTCAACTTTATCATATATATTTGATACTACTTGAAGTACTACGTTTTTGTTGAATGAGCATGACATGGCTTTTCAACAGTTGATAATTTGCTTCGACCCAGATGAACGTTGAAATTCTGGGTCTGACATAAAAAAGTAGTTTCCGGACCACATGGTCCGTTTCCCTCTAAATATTTTCAGAAATTATTTCCCCGATTATTGATTGGAGTCCGTTTTACAGAAATAATAAAGAGAACACTAAGGGAAGCAATGAGTTGCCGAACAACACTTCCCTGTGTCACACAGTTGCAGCAATATCGGGGAAAGTCTAGTCTGGGCAGGTAGCTAGCACCTATGTAGGGAGAACGGTATACCATCTTAACCATATATATTTCTTTCTGCTTGTTAAAATACGTTTTTGTTCAAATTTTATTAGGTTGTTATTCCAACGTGGTTGATTTGGCCTTTGGAACAGATGAACGTTGAAATTCCACGTCAGACACTAACAAAACGATTATGGATCACCACTCCAACTCTTTCATATAATAATTTTCTGAAAACCTTTTCCAGATTATACTTTGGAGTCCATATACAAGAAACCGCATCGAAAACGCTTGGTGACCCATTGAGGTGCGAACCCCTCGCTTCTGTGTCATGCAGTAGCAGATATATCTGCCAAAAACGTGTGGTTTTTTTTTGTTGTACTTGCATCGTGAGTAAGTTATACCATCTTTGACATATATTTTGTATACTAATTTTAATACTGCGTTTTTGTAAAATAAGCACTTCGTGGTTATTTCGCAGAAGTTTAATGGCTGCGACCCAAATGAAAGTTGAAATTTGTGGTTCTGACACTAAAAAGTCATTTCTGAAACACTTGGCTCATTTCCTGTACATAATAACTTCAGAAAGTTTTTCTCCGATTATTGTCTGCAGTCTATTTCCCGGAAATCAGACAGAGAACACTAAGGGAAACACTGAGGTGCTGATCCCCTCGACTCTGTGTCATACAGTTGCGGAAGTATCGGCGAAAGTCGTGTCTGGCAGTTAGGTAGCACATACGTCGGGAAAACTGTATACCAACTTTACCATATGTATTTCATGCTACTTGTAATGCTACGTTTTTGTCGAATGTGCATGGTTGAATGCGTATGTTTATTCCACAGTAGATTATTTTCTTTGACCCAAATGAATTTTGCAATTCCGGATATTAAATTTAAAAGTCAATTCCGGACTACATGGCTCATTTCCAGCACTTAATTATTTCTGAAATAATTTCTCCGATTATTGTCTGCAGTCCACTTACTGGAAATCATATTGAGAACATTAAGGGAACCACCGAGGTGCCAAACCCCTTGATTCTGTGTCATTCAGTTGGAGAAACATCACTGCAACACCTGTTTGGGCTTCGAAGAATGAGCTCTACATGGTTGTTCTACAGTGTTTTATTTCATTCAACCCAGATGACCATTTTCATGCGAATTCAGACAGTAAATCGTCACTTTCAGATCAAATGGCTTTATGTCCTGCATTTAGTATTTTCAAAAAATACTTCTGCGTTTTATTCTCTTCCGTCCTTCTACGGGAAAACTCAAAGGGAATGATTTGGGACCCATTGAGCTGAATAAACCCTCCCTTATGTGTCAGGATGTAGTAGAAACATCGGAGAAACGCGTGTTAACGCTATGTTGGAAGTACTGTATACCTGTTTTGCCATATATATTTCATACGTCTTACAGTACTTCGTATTTTTCAGAATAGGCATACCGTGCTTATTACACGGGGGCTGATTGACTTTAAGTTAAATGTTCATTGAACTTTCAGTTCTGACACTATTATGCCTTGTGCGGATCACCTGACGCCATTTTCTGCTCTTAATAATAAATAAAATATATTCTCCGGTTATTACATGAAGAACATATACCCGAAACCGCATTTAGAACACTGGGCAACCCACTGAGGAGCCGCAAAACTCGTAGCTATGTCATGCAGCCATATGAAAATATTTTCCTATGCATGTCATACTATTTATTTATAACTGATTGCTGTGATTATTGGCTGGAATCTATCTACCTGAAACCACTTAGACAATGCTGGCCGTCCTACTGAGGAGCCGAATTCCATGTTGCTGTGTCATGCAGAAGCAGAAATATCAATGAAATACTTGCGAGGCATTTGCGAAATTACCTATATTGGGATTGCAAAACACCATTTTGCTAACTACATGCCATATTAATTGTAATACTTCTTGTTTTTCGAATGTGCATATTGGGCTTTTTCAACAGTGGTTGATTTTCTTAGACCAAAATATTCATTAAGTTTCGGTTCCTACACTAAATCTTTACTTACGAATACTCAGAGGCAATGTCCTACACTTTATAATTACAAAAATCATCATTCCGATTTTTCTCTTGAACTGACATTCCAGAAACCACATAGAGAACGTTCTGGGACACACTGACGACCCGAAGCCCTCGTTGCTGTGTAATGCAGTAGCAGAAACATCGGCGACACAGAAGACTGGGCTTTAGGCAAGTACCTATGTCGGGAGTAAGGTATACTATCTTTGCCATTTACAGATCATACTTCTTTTATCAATACGTGTTTTATAAATAGGCATTACTTGCTTATTCCACAGCGGTTGATACTCTTTGACCAAAATATTTATTTAAATTTTGGTTTTGAATCTAAAAAGTCGTGTCTGGGTCCTTTGAATTGATTTCCTGCCCTTTTTACTTTCAGATATTATATCTCGAATATTATCTGGTGTGCATATAGAAGAAACCGCATAGAGAACGCTGGGTGGCCAACTGTGGAACTCAAAACCTCACAGCTGCACCAGGCATAATACGTGTCTGGCCTTTGAATAAGTAACTATGTAAGAAGTACAGGATGCATCTTTGCCATATACCTGTTATAAAATTTATTCTGTGGCGTATTTTGCAGTTGTTGACTGTTTGAGAACAAGATGCTCATTTAAATTTCCAGGTCTGTCCCAAATTTCATATACGGATCACCTGACTCCTTGTTCAGAAATTATTTTTGCGATTATTATCTGGTATCCTTATACCAGGAACCACAAAGAGAAGGCTTCGGGACCCACTGAGGAGCCGAAGCCCTCATTGCTGTGTCATACAGTAGCAGAAACGTCGCCGAATCGCAATTTTTGTCTATGAGCAAAGAACTATCTCGGGAGTGCCGTATAACTTCTTTGGCATATACCTATCATACTACTTGCAGTTCTTATTGGATATAGGATGGGCATTATGCGCTTATTTGACAGTGGCCGATTGCCTTCGAGAGAGACTTTCATTGACATTTTGGTTCTGACCCTGAAAAGTCATATCCTGATCACTTAATTTCATGTCCCGGACATAATTATTTCAAAAATTATTTTCCCGATTATGTTTTTGAGTACAAATACCTTTAATCACAAAGAGAATGCTAGTGGGCTCCCTGAGGTCCCGAACGACTCTTACCTGTTTCGTGCAGTAGCAGAATCATTGGCAATAAACTTGTCTGGTGTTTCGGTTATTACCTATGTCGGGGTGACTGTATATTATCTTTGCCATCTACATTTCCTTGTACTTGTATTTCTTCTTATTTGCCCTATGGGCATAACGTGGTTATTACCCAGTGTTCGATTGTCTTCCCCCCAGATGTTCATTTGAATTTCTGGCCTAACCCTTCAAAGTCATGTCCGCATCACCTAACCTAATATCTTGCGCCTAATAATTTCATAAGTTCGTTCTCAGGCTTTTGTGTGTAATCCATATACCAGAAACGTCATAGTGAATGCTAAGCGACCCACTGAGGTGCCGAAACCCTCGCATCTGTGTCATGGAATAGCAGAATCATCGGCGAAACCTATGTCTGGTCTGTTGGCTATTACCTATCTAGCGAGTACGTTAAACTCTCTTTCCAAATGATGTTTCATACTACTAGTAGAATGGACTTCGAGGGGTTATTTCATAGTGGTTTATTTTCTTCGACAAAGATTTTCATTGAAATTTTTTACTTGACCATTAAAGTCATATCGGGATCACCTGACTCCATGTTCTGCACTTAATAATTTCAAAATTAATTCCCTTTGTTTTCCCTTGAGTGCATGTAATAGAAAATGCATAGAGAACGCTGAGCCACCCACTTTGATGCCAAACCCCTCATCCCTGTGTCAATCAGTAGCAGGAAACAAAGTCAAAGCAGATGTCTGCGCTTTTACCTATTACCTATGCCGCGAGTACAGTATATATAAATATATATGCATTACAAACCGAGCAGCCAAAGAAACATAATTTGAAGTAAATGAGATTTTTAGGAATTTAAACGAACATTATATGGTATATTTTCCAAGCTGGTTCACGGGACCATTGCATGATGTTCAGAAAGTATGCAAAACAGGTTGAATGTTAGCCTGTCTTAAAAATTGATATTGCTTATCCATTTCTGTTTATGGTTGGATGCTCTGTTCAAACATCGTGCTCCGAGTGAATATCATTTTTTCCATTGTTATCTGAATTGAGCCTTAACGCCATCCAATGCAATGTACCAATTCAAAGATGAAAAATTGCCATGAATGGCCTGTAGAAATTCTCGGATTGGATTTTGTTTTATTTTTAATGTTGTTACTTTTATATTATTTTACTTAAGGGCATGTTTTATCCCTTGCTAATTTATGTTCAGGTTCAAAATATAAATGGGTACTTGGGACTTTCTCGTTGCGTTACTGCCCGATAATGTGCATGAATTAGTGTAGAGGTTGCCTTTTTAGTTTGGAACCAAACTTCTTCATAGCAATTGTAGCATACAATATTGCAGAGGGAAATAGGGCCAAGAATGCAAGCTAAGTAGATACAGAAACCTTAATTTTTTAGGAAATTTGGAGATAATCTTGGCATTTTTTGGCTTAATTCAGTGATATCAACGCAAAAGTAGAGTAAATCGGAGGATAATAGCTCGCCAGCTGCAATTGTGAGTCCTAGTAATTTTGTCAGAAGTTATATATAATTTCTAATCCTTTTTTCATGGATGGAGTTTGAAATTGGGTGTCCCGATTTAGGATACAGTCGTACGCAAGGGTACATTAGATATATGAATTTCCGATAGTCCATAGATTGTGGCTCTTGCTGTTTCAGTTTGTCTTTGAGCGTTCAAATAGTTCCCAGTAGTTGCTTCTTCCCTCTAAGACGCTTCAGGACTTCATCAATTGGTGAAATGCATGCATTTCTACGGTTGGGTCAATATGCTTTAAAGGTTGATATATATTTGAACAAGGATAGCATCGATTCTTTGTATTCTATTACCGTCAGGATTGCAGGGAAATCTTCATTTTTTCTGGATAATGATAATATTGACAGGGTACTAAGGTCTCTTATTCTTTGTGTGGTATTACTGAACATAAAAATGAACCACTAATTAAAGTTTCGAAATTTCTGCTGCCTGTAATGAGCAGCAATTATGACAGTGACAATCGTGTTTTAACCGTTACGGGATAAAAATCCATATCCTCGGTTAAATCTCATGACAGGTTCTACCTCTACTAGAGACAAAGTAACGTAGCTTAATGGAAAATGGGAAGCGAGCGCATTCACAGTCAATTTGATGACGCAATAAAATTGACGCTTGTTGGCACATGATACAGCCATCCGAGAAATCGTTTGTTAAGAACGATTAAACAATGCACGGCGATTTGTGTGATCTGAAAGACCACTGACGAGTTGGGAAGAGAAACTCGAAAACGTCGCATTATAACCTCGGTAAACATATAATTGGGCTGTCATTATTACGTTTTAGATGCAGTTTTTTTCCTTTTAATACACGTAGGCAGAAAAGCTATCAGATAAAAACAATTGAAAAGGGAATTTAAATTTAAGTTTTTCTTCCTGCAATTAGGCAGCCATATAAAACCTAAGTCTTACATAACCCGAGGTTCGAACCCGCATTTATTAGCTTAGACGTTCAACATCCTGAAAACTGTGCCATTGGCTATCTGTAATGTCGATTCACAATCTTAACATTCGGTTATATTCTTGATCGTTTCCGACCAGTCAATGAATCCGTTTTAAGGCTTTTTACATCTAAACAAATGAAAGGGGGCTCGAACCTGTGGTTGCGTATGGCTGTCCGATAACGGCTAATAATCGTAAATGGAGCATTACAAACTCCCTTCTCTTTTTCTTTATGCTTATTCTACACATATTACCAATCACTGTGTGTCTGCCTACAGGACTTTAGATCCAGTTCTAAAGTATATACTGACAAACGTCATCCTCCATCAGAAATATGCCTTATTTCAGCTGATAATATAATCCCGTGGCACATTGTTTAAGATGTGAGAATTCTAACTAAACGCGTGTTTAATAAGTGGCTTTTGTAAACATTGATTCTCTGTCAAATAATTTACTTTTTATATACTTACGTGCACTAAATATGGAAATGGGCTCGGACTGCTTACACTACGCAGTCCGTTAGACATCTTATGCTACCTGGCTGGATCTAGTTAACTGAGGACAATCATACACTGACTAATTTCCTAAGAGACCTAGTATGTGCTTACCGGCAAATGCATGCGAGCTAATTGAAAATGTTTGGTGACCTCAGACAGTTTCAATTACACTAAAGCAAAGGCAGTGTTTCGATAAAGTAGACTGCATAACCACTTGGGCTACGAAGAATTATCCTCAGTCATGACGTTTATTATATTTCGGCAGAGTAAAGCACCTTGTCTACAGCGACCTGAGAAATCCGCTTATTCTGTCAAATAATGCTGACTGCTAAAGCGGAATGTTTTAAAAAATCTGCCTAGAATTAACTAATTGACTAATAGGTCGTTTTGGAAGATTGAAATGATCCATTAATATCTCACACCGACTGCTTACTCGCGTGACAAAGTAAAGTGGGCCCAGCGAGTCACGTAACACGATCAGGAAATATCCTCTTTCGTAGTTTGAATTCCCGATTGTGGCCTAGAGGACAATGAGATGGTGGCTTAATTGCTTGAAAGATCAATTTGATGAAAAATGATTCCCAGCCGCTACAAATTAGGGTCAGCTATGACTGGCTTCCTTACGACTTATAACCAACAAATTGCTTTACAGACCCCGTGTCTTTATCGGTTATCAAATTCTCCTTAGTAAACTCAGTTTCTGGAGCGGATCAAACGAGTGTGAGGGCATGCTGTATTTGGTTAAAACTGGCAGCTAAAGCTGTCAGTGAAGTGCATTAAACACAGAACGATAAGGTGGTGAGATTGTGAAACTCAGGTATCTCGGCCAACTCCCTGAATTCACTCTCACGATGCACTTCACTTTCGAAGGGACACTTTATGAAAAGGCCAAGGAGATGCGAATGGGATTACCACTATCCAACTTCCTTAGGGTGAGAATTCTCCAAAATCTATTCTCCAAGTACTCTTAACCAACAAGGCAACGTTTTGGACGCGAAATGCTGACGATAGTTTAGCTATCATTAGGTGGGTAATAATCCAGTATTTTCATGATATCCACACTGAAATTGAAACGCAACAACCAAATGCTTCTCCTGGACGTTGTCGTCGATTGAAAATAATATGCTTACCTATAAACAATGGTGCATACAAAGGCCATTAACATGCGGCAAATCCTCAGTTACAATAAAAAAGCACATATCTTGCCGCCAACTTGAGTGCGACCACTACATTAGGACAAAACCACACTGCTGAGAGCCTGGCAACAAAAGATCAGAACTGCACTATCTCCGGTGCTGCTTCATGATCAACAGTTATTCTAGTAACTTTAATGAACGCAGCAGGCCGTCTAAGCCAAGCCAAAGTTTGCAGACAAAAAGTCAGAAGCTGGCGTCCACCTCCGTTTAACAACAACGTTTAGGAGGCTGTTGGAAATCTCTTAAAACCACTGTTATTCCAAATGTCTCAGCGTCCGGGGTCAATATTTATATATTTGGTCACGAACTGTAAGGTGTCTCGTACGGCAACCGTCCTCTTCCTGCTCCGGTTTAACTCTATTGAAGTTAACTGCATAAGGCAACGTAGAAACGATGACAAATCCGTCTTAAAGATCACCTGAGAGCACGAAAATTACAGATTTATTGTCTATGGTAACGCAACGCTATGATGAATCTGCACACGTGTACGCTTTCCACAATACCGAAGGCCAGGATCAACGTAATGATCGCATAGCCGCAGGACCACTCAAGGCATGAAAATAGGAACAACCTTTATCGACAATTTTGTGACGCTTACTCCAGCCTATCAGGCTCCCACACGTGATACAGGCAAAAAATGGATCAATGCACGGCGATTCCATGACGGGTACGCAAGTTAGCGCATCACAGCACTGAGATGGCGATGATGTTGTTTTTACTAAGGGCGTATCATCCATTAATCTGGAAGAAGATAAAACATAGTCGCAGATATATGAATGAGATTGCCAGCCTAGCTGCCAATTTCCAGATGTCTGCTGTTGACGAAACCTGTCCGCTATGGTTTCGGCAAGCCGGTGGACGATAACAACCAAATTTGAATCACGGACCCTCTTCATCAGGTAGCACGATGATTAAGAACCATATCGATACTCCTTTCTCACTGCCACACCGACAGCATACGTAAACCGTTTTACAACGACCATCCTTATCTATAACTTCTGTAAAGCTGGATGCAAAGCTCGTCTCTGAAATGGAACCTTATCTGTTTTTTAAAGGTCAGGCAACTTAAATTTTGGTTCCAGAGATCGTCCTTTTCTTCTCAAATGTGTATGGAAGTGCGTGCGTTTTGCTATTAAAATTAAATATCTATCTATTAAATGCAGGCTGAAATAGACAAGATTTGCTGAACATTACCAAAATTGTCGTCAGTAATCAGCCATACACAATCTCAGGTTTGCAATACCTGAGATAAGAACCCTGAATATTTAGTTATCGAGTCTACTTCTCTACTATTGACCCATGGGTTCATAGTCATCGTGTGTGTAGTGGGAATAGTAACTGTGTTGAAAACGTGTTTACAGACATTTGTACGGACCATTTTCGTTTAAGTTTGACTAAAGGTTCGATCAGTAACGCACAGTGGCAGTCGATTTGTGGCCAGAAATTTATTCAAAATGGAATATTGACCAATACAACAGAGAGACTGGAGTGCAAATTTCTGGCTAATAAGCCATCAAAAACCGTTTCGACTTAACCCAAGATAGCAGAACGTGCGTTTGCAAACGCTATTTAATGGGTAAGATGCCAAAACCTATGAGCATTAAGTCAAGTAAGAGCACTCTGTAGACGTACAACGGCTAAGCGCATAAGCGGTAATTGTATTCCCTCTACTGATATGCAGAATAATATTACTGAAAAAGGCCAGGTAGGCTGGAATCACCAACAGCCAGTCAAAGTTAACTCCAGGTTTTACAATAATGAAAGTTCGAAGCCTCGACCTGTTGGTAAGATGTCCAACATCCTAATAATTGCTCCACGAACTTGGTATCCTGTTGGTTGCTACACAAGTAGAGCAACGCTCGTCGATTGCATTGCATAACTAGCTTCTCTCGATAAACCTTGAAACTCACTTTCGATACCCGTCAGCAACTCACAACTTACAGGACACCAAGCTCCTACTTCAATGGTAACTGCACTTGAATTCTAACTAACAGGTCAAGTGTTCAGGCCTCAGGGTCACAAAATCAGGGAGTGTTTATGGCTGACCGATGATGTCTAACAAGTCAGAAGTGGTCATCCCAGTCTCCCTTGCTTTGTTTAGCAATTTTGCTCTGCCAATTCTACTAGGCGTTCCCTGGAAGCTGATTTTAGTTGAACTTGGGTCCCAATGCATAACGGGACGATTGCGTCCCCATAACAAATCTATAAAATGTATTTTAGTTTGAAAAAATACTTGTGTGGGCTTCGAGTTTAACTTATCACGCATCCTACTCAAAATTATTTTATGGACTGAGGATGCCGGCGTTTAAAAAACGTCTTTCCAGGTGCTTGCAAAAATCCATTGATTTTTGAAACCTTATACATTTGAGTATATTTTTTCAGAAAGTATGGAGAAATCTATTTATCTCGCACTCAGATGATAGCAAGTTTTCTTCAAAAAATATTTTTAAAGAATGTGATTTTTGGTTTGAAAAATGTTCTTTATTATGATATTGAGACTTATGATGTTTTTTGTTACTGCATCTTAACTGTAAATGTTTCAGAGTTGCTTATCAAGTATAGCTCAGATAAATGTGTCTTGTTATCTAAAAAAATTATGCACCCTAAAGTTCGGAAACCGTCAGTGTAAGTGAAAATGAGTTTAGATTCAAAAGTTTTCACCAATTTAAGATGTTTGTTTAAATGGAAGGCGCCAATTAAATAATTTTTTTGACAATTGTTAGACAAAATATGCATTCAAATTATAAAGCCATTTAAGATTAATGTGACACGTGTTTACTACCTTTATAGTCATTTGTTGCAGGGATGTATTTTCAGAAGGTCTGAATAAATATCGTTTGACAGCCTGTATCCAAGAAAATATGAAATATGCTGGGATAAGGCTGCATGTTTATTTATTTTAAAAGCCTAATGAAGTCATTTAAAGATTTGAAAATGGCATGGTTTTTGTTACCAATTCTGAAGGAAGAAGTTGCGATGCCTAAGATTTGTCATGGCTATCTAATGAGGGATAATACGCTAGAACTTTCTTTTTTGATCTCTCTCAATTTTCACAGTAATGTTATTCTGCTTATCATACTGACCAATGTGTGGCTGTTGCGGGGCTCAAGAGTAAACCCCAGGACATAATGGGAGGGCCTAAGCCCATTGTTAGAATTCTTCATTAAAACCGAAAGGATAAAGAATCCGTGGTGCACTAGATAGTGCAATGGATTTCGAACTAAGAGACAACGGATTCGAGCCTATAGACGGTGGACATTCACTTTTGTGCTTTTGTTGTAAAATCAGACAAAACTGCGCCCTCGCTTTTTGACCAAAACCACTTCAGTTGTGATCCTCTACCGCTAAGACATCGAGATATTAACTTCTATACTACGAAAGTCTCAGGGTAGTTCGAAAATCCAAGAAATTACTATGATCGCTCTCTAGGTCCATTTTTCGTCTTGTATGTAATTATGAAAACAAATTGAGTCATTTTACGCCTGATATTTTCAATTTCTTTACTATGTCAAGCAACATTTGCGCTACCCGGTAGATAAGTCAGAGGCAGTGACAGGCATTGGGATGGATTTAATTTGAGCATGCATTTTCCAGTTACAATTTGGCAGTTCATCATCAATATAAGAGGAGGCCTCGGCGTCTTTTTTATTAAGTAGAAATAATGCCTTTTCTTGGTGCCAGGTCACATCAGCGCGCTTATAATAACTTTTGGGTTCTCAGTGAATGCCTCTTGATGTGGAGGTTTCACAGTTAACAGAAACCTCTCTAAAAATGAATCCCACTGTCAGTGCTTAGATGTCTCGGAGTGAAGGCTAACCAATCACAGGCAGCGCATTAAAGGTATTCAAGTTTTCAACATCTCTTGGTATTGATGGGGGTACATTTGATGTTTCTGTGAATAAGAACAGGACGCACACTAATGCTTTATAATTTGAAACCTGAGAAAGTTGAAATAATAAAAGGCTTCTATTTAACTGGTGGAAACGTGACGTAGAAACCAACGTCGAAACGCGGAGGGACGAAATGTCAGGCAGGGAGACATAAGCTACCGCGTCTGCATATTCATGTCTTGTTTGGGTAGGCGTGCCAGTTGCTACCCGTTAAAGGAAAGATAAACATATCGTCTTAAAGTATCCAGGTGGCGCATAGGTAAGGACATGAATAAGCTACAAAGTCATGGCTTAAGTTGCCCAATGTCTTATCTACCTGACTTTGCCAGTGTTCGCTTACCTGATTCGTGTCCTGCTAGGTGGACAACTAATTTTGCCCTTTGCTCAATCCTTTTGACGGTCATATGCTGTGAAAAAACTCTACTGCGCATATTTCCAATCACATTTACGTAAAAATACGTAAAATGAGGCAAGATATATGAGAATTATAAGCTTATTTTTTTAAAGTTGTTCAATCAAGATCGAGACATAACAGTTAATTTCAGTTATTAATCTTGTAGTTATTTTGAAGGTTTTATATAATAGGTATGACAAGAACCACTAAAGAATACCTCCGATTTCACCGCGTCTGATACATTTTTAATGTTATGCCCACATTTAAAAAAGGCCTAGCTCAATCGATAAAATTCGAGGCCTGGGTTTACCCTGGTCGTTGTTCGTTAGCCACTGTAAATTATATTGATCTAAGGTATTATATAAGTACCAATCTAAAAGTAAGTGCACTTACTTATAAAGACACGTATACCATAACTACAATTTGACCAATAAAATATTTTTGATCGCCGCTAGCATAAACATTGGTGCTATAAGTATGCTTGATGTAATATGGCCCGAAAAAAGCAACATTTACATCATAAAGTGTAATTGCGCGTATGGTATAAGAACGCAAAAGTTTAAATCATGCATGGTGCCAAAAAAATGATAAAAAACAAAGCGGTTAACTAAGCAAAATTTCTATTTCTAAACTAAAATCGAAAGTATATTGTATACATATGAAATTTGCATAATTTTATCGGCCACCTTCTTCAAGGTTGCTTTCAAAAAAAACAAAAACAATCCTATCAAGGATGGCAAGCACTTCAATCGAGCAGTACACTAGAGTTATCTGCATCTGGCTATAGTTTTTAAATTAAACATTTTGTTTAAGGGAGAAATAAATATTATCGGTTTAATGGGGATTAAGCTGACCTGGTGTTGTAAGGGCTTGGAATTTGAATTATCAAAAAATGAGCTGCGTCATTTTGAAAAATTCAAAATTTGGCAAGTGCCAATTTGTACATTATGACAAGCCTAAGAGTAAATAAAAGTTCCTTTTATGTCATTTTATGTGTTGCACAACTTATCGTTGTACAACAATGTTAAGTCACTTCTATTGCATTAAAAACGAAAATATTAAGTATGAGCAGAAAGCTGGTCAATGATTTTTCTTTGTCATTTTCATGAGGCGTGTGTACGTGATAATTTTAATTCTCTCGCACAACTGCCGCATAATCTTTCATTTTGAAGCACAGAAACAAATGCCGAGAAAAGAAACAAACATTTGAGCAAAAAGCAAACTACCATTTCCATTTAATCTTACGTAAAAGACTGACAATAAAGACCGTTTAGTTTTCTTTGACATGTTTCTAAATATTAAAATGTTAATATACTTTGGAGTTTTTATATGATATCTTACCCGCATGCCTTACTTGGCCTCTACGAAAAATATTTTATCTTAAAAACTACTCTCAATAACTTAAAAAGCCACATATGCGTTTCCTCGAATCTCACCAAGTTCAACTAAAATTTCCCCTATAGTAGCGTACAAAGAAATCAAATTGGATTTATTTTTTCCACAAAATACAGATGGTTCATACGCATATTTAAGTAGACATCTATTATAATTTTCGCAATGGTGAATAAATACGGCCTAGTGAATCTGACATTCAGTGGTATACCAGGCTTTTAATTCTTGAAGTCTTACATGGCAAAGGCTATGAAAGATGGTAGAATGCAATATTTAATTCGTTCCCATACCTGGTAAAACTAAACTACAGGTCACCTCTAGATAATAACCATTAATATACCAGATTTGAATTCTTGCTTCAGTTTAATTCCTTAAATGTTTTGAATCTAATCTACGGTAGTTTTACGGGATAAGCACATATTTTGGTCAGTTTTTCAAAGCAGCTTAATTGGAATAAAAGTGAATATTTTCACAATTACGTTTTTTTCATTTTCAACCAAAGGTAACATAGAATGTAGCCTCTGGCTTTTTTCACCACAAAAAATCTTTTTTGTTCCTTCAATTCATTTGTTTTTGAATTTGCTATTCGATCGGTTGAAAGAGATGCTTTTTTTCTGGAAAATGCAAGTAATGTATGCCTAATACCCTGCTTCCATTTGCCTCTTTTTTGCGCAAATTATAGTGGCTTGCACGTCCTTATCAATCTAAAACATCAGGTTGTGAGGTTTTGCAGTCCTATTGGGCAATACCTAGCCACACACAAGGCAAGAATAGGAAATTTTAGCCAAGTAGTGCTTTCATTTTTAAACATATTGCGCCAGAGTTTGATACTAAGTTCTTTTCACCACAAGTTTTACTGCACATACAACTAGAATGGTTACCTTAATACACTATTTGTGTTATAATTTTGAAAATGCGGAATAATTTTAGGCAATAAAATAAAAAACCACATTAATCAAACAAAGCTGGCATATTTTATAAAACAGCGTTTATTTTGTCTGATATCTAAAAGCGTCAAATGTGGCAAATATCGAAATTATGTTAAAATTGTAAAAATACATGGTCCTAGGCAAAAAACAATTAAAGACGCTGTCAACTAGAGCAAGCCTTCTACTTCCATTTAAAGAGGCGGCTTGGAGGCAGGATATCTTTAGTATTAAGGTTATACTATTTAATACAGATTACTTAAAACATTTAATTCAAAACAATCAATGTGTTTGCCTTGTCTGCCCTTCGGTATAATTTACCTCTCGAGGATCACAAACGTGAGAGGGTAGCAGGAAGGAGGCAACTTTCAACGTTGGTCAACGGTATCAAAATAAGTTCATTGACAGGTTAGTATTTTTTAAATGATTTATAATGCCTTAAAAATAAAACAATAACTACGGGTTACTCTATTGTAATGTAAGCCTTACTTTAAATAAGCATTTTGCACTTAACGTGGATTTGTTAAAATGAAACTGTAGAGTTTTCCTAACTAAAAAACTGTGGTCTTTGCGTCAGGAAGTTTACATTTAAGACTATTAATTCGTGTTTCGAAGGTCTTTGTTTCATTAAAAGTGCAAGCATAAGAAGATTTCTTTGAAATGTCCATGATAATTTAACTAAGCCATTCCTTTAATGGCCATTAGTATGCAAAATGCACACTTGTGCATGAAACATGGTATTATCCGGAGCTGATTGTGCTCAGTCGTACTATCGCAGATGCTCAGCATGCTGTAATATAATTGTTAAATAGAAAATCCCTGTGCAAATGAAAGTTTCTTCCAATGATGTCCTATGAGTTCCAACCAGTGATTCCGAGCAGCCGGTCTTTTCAAACACTTAAGACAATGTAATTTATATGAAATTCAAACAATATGGCAAACCTTCACTGTGAACAAATAACGTTTCACTCGTAGCTCCACCGATATGTGCTCACGTACCTTACCCATTTTTCCAAATGTCGATTCTTTTATCATATTTTTTTTCCTATGTAAATTATTAAGCCGCTTAAATCACGGTTGCATATTTAACACTTATGTTAAGTTTTAACTGCTTAACAATACTACATGTATTATGTGAGAAACAAAAACATTAAAATCCCTTTTTGGTGAAAGATTAAATGACTCGTTTGATAACCGTCACTTATATCCAAATATTTCCTGCAAAGCCCCAAAGGGCGTTTTTAATTTCTACCAAAGTAAAACAATACTACCTTTTTACCTGACTCTTCAATTTGAATGAACTCATTGCCTTAAATAAAATGATATCACTTTTTTACAGGTCTAACACCCAAAATAATGATTGAAGTCACTTTTTCAAAAACAGAGGAGGTAAAAAATGTTGGGTAGAGTCACAACTCAAACTCGAAACAAGAAGTCATACAATAGGAACAGAAAATATTTTAGTTAGCTATGCACTGAGACAGATTATAGGCTAATATTATTACAAACAATTTAAACTTACTAATTTTGAGATATATCTGTAAAGTATGAGTTACTTTTGGTTCACATTTTGACTAATAATAGGCCAAGAATCAATCATTTACTTTTTCTCTCCTCGGAAAAATGGAAAGGTATTCAGATTTGAGGATGGACGAAAAATCGAAGTTAAATGCTGCTTAAAATCAAATAAAGAAGCGGTCATCTACTTTTTGGTTGTTCAACACATGAGCAGTTATAAGGCAAACCCTGAATGGTAAAACGCCTTTCCAGGTGCTATTCACAATTAAAATTTAACAATTATTCGGAATACTGACAGGGCAGTAGATGTTAGCATATTCTTACGCCATACAAAATCTAAAACTTTGCACTGTTTATCTCATGTCTACAAATAATCAATGGCATTCTCACTGGAAATTGTAATACCAATTTATAAAATGTTATCAGTTACGTAAGCATCGGAGTCAAATTAGAAACCTATTATCGTTCTAAAAACCCGGTGTGTGTATTTTTGTGGCTGTTTCTTTCTCCATAAAAATAATAATCGATAGCTCGAGTGGAAACATATTTTTAAGCGCAGGTGTTTGTAAAAATTATATTCACAATATAAATATTTTAGCCGTTTACTGGCTAAGCCTGACATAAAACCTATTCTCAGTTCGATTTTCAATACAAAGTTTTTTCCGAAAGTCAAAAATTGAAGTCCAACCAACCCTTGACCCTTTATGATACTTTTTATTTCTAAATAAAAATGCAGTAACGTGGAAATAGGGGCCAGTCTTTAATCTCATCTTTCAAACGAGCCGCAAATATAATATTCTGTAAACTATGAGTGTTGCTAAAATGTAAATATTTTGATAAAACAATAAATAATACTTCAAGATATGGATTAATTATTAACGTTAACGCATGATTTAAGAGGAATTTCTGTAAATATTTTAAAATAACTTCATTTTCAGCGGAAAGTTGTTAAATAAGATATTTTTTACTACTTCGATTTAATTTGTGTAATTGGAAAGTTCACAAATTATAAAATAGATAAAAATATGCATACTTACATGTAAGGATTTGTTTTGCTTCTATCTTGTGGTTCGATCCTATGACAAGAGGTGCACAGCTTATGCATTTATAACGCTATAACCACCTGAGCTGCAAGACGTGTATTTTATCGCATTTGGATGTGGACCTTGCCGTAATTGCGAATAGACAGACGCCTCAGACAAAAGGTATTGTAACTCAAAGGGTTAAATTGTTGGCTGTATAAGAGTCTTCATTTGAAGCAATGGGTTCGAAATCTACTACTACCACTGGATGAAACAAAAATAGGTCATAAGAATTATAAAAATCTGCTAATCAGCATCTGTCAGCAAATGCGCATGATGTACATCGGTAATTTTAAAAGGACTAAAATATGACTTCACTCGGCAAGGAAACCCGTCTCCACTGCCCATTTTTATGATTTAAAACATGAATCTTTTATAGATATTATAAATAAGTAACAAGGCAATTGATCGCTATCAACATCAGTGTGTATGCAAATAAATTTGCATATATTGGCTTAAATATTCAACAAGAACTATAGTGGTGAATCTATATGTTATGGATCATCTGAAAAAGGTACGAAGTTTACAGTTTTGAAGAAAAGCCCATAAAGAGCTAGTTTTCTATCTTTTTATCCTCCTGAAAACGATGAATACGTATGGAGTAGTGAAAGCACATACAAATTTTAAAGTGCTGGGATTAGATGGAGCATAATTGCGTTTCTCTTAAAAAAGGATTTTTAGCCATAAATTATTATTATCGGAATTATGCAAGGACTTCTGAATTAATATGATATATTTGGCCTTTAAATACCATCAGTACATTGCACCAGTAAGATTCGATGTCTTGAAAATTGTTCTTAGGTACAAAGTATTAAACTGAGCACTTTCGAATTCAGTTTTATACTATGACGTGGACAGACACAAAGCAATGAAAATTATCTTCTCGCAATGCAAATTTCTGAAAAACTTTGCTCATTTATTTTAGGCTTCACTAAAAATTCTAAAATGGTGTGTAGCATTGCGAAAATTTCCAAGAAATATTTATTGAAAATTTGGAAATTTTAATTATTTTGGAAGATTACCAAAATTTTAATAATTACAATATTTTTTGTGTGAGTTGAACACATAACGTTGTTCTACCTTCTTGTAATTTTAACGTTGGCAGTTTTATTTAAAATAGTGGATGTGAAGTGGAGAATGGACTTATATAGCGGCGTTTGTGTGCTACAACATATCCACTGGTTATTTATGTGGTTTAGCACAATATAAGAGCGAAGCAATAAAAACCAGTGTGTAGAATTTCTTATAACATTTTATTCAAAAGAAATTAATTTTGGCTAGGCGTATGGATTGCAAGGTTTGGCTAATTAATCCATGCATGCTTAGTGAACTTTCTCCACACCACGTATCCCATAAGTAAATCCCTTGAATTTAGCTTTTTTAAATTTGTTTATCCATGGGTTTCTAAATACAGTTTAAGGTTTGTATAAGAGATCGGCCAGCGTTTAATTTGCCTAACCAAAAATACGAATCGTGCAAAAAATTCCGCGAAGCTTCTTTTACAGACGTAAATATCTATGCTCAAAACAGTACTCTCTTCAACGAAAACATGTCTGCGAAAGGAAATATAGGTTGCTGATCCTACATGACTGTTGGTATGACAGCTCTTATTATTTACTTCTCGCTAAATTTTGGTGCTAAAGAGACTTTTTACTTATAACAAGATAGAAAAACGCCATGTAGATTTTAAAGACTTACTCGGTAAATGAAAATTTACTGTTATGTATGATCTTCCTTTCTAGAATTGCAAGGAATTTAGTCAACGTATTTTCGAATGTTGGCCCTTCTTTAAAAAAACAAAACCATAGACTTATTTCATATCAATTACTAGGCCATTTCATAAAAAGTACCAAATATCAAAGGATCTGAGTTGGAATCTGCTTGTCAAATAAAATCGAAAATACGACCTATAGCACTTAATGGTGCGTTGACTAATACCTTCCAAAACTTTTAATTTTTGATTACCTAAATATTTAATCCACGCAAATAACATAGCAATGCACATTGCGAATAAGAGATATTCAAGAAAAATGAGACATTGTTATCCTCTTGAGCAATGAATATGAAAAGGAAAATCATAAACTATAATAAGTTTTAAAAAGTGTCTTTGGATCTAAGGTTTACAGTTCATATGTGGTACAGATTGACAAGCCCTAACTTTTCATATTTCAAATATGTCCTCAAATTTTGTTCAATTTTGCCGCAACACATACTGACTAGTTAAACGAGAGACCTCGATTGAGCAAAGGATTTTTAGAAATACACAGGACAAAAACCACACATTCCTCAGTGAAAATGCATCTAGTAATCCTAGAACTGACATTTGAACCTTTGCACTCATTCGTAAACAAATACTTTATTATATTAATTAGATACGAATTCAGTTCGTGTTTTGGCTTAAGTTGCCACATTCCCTCATAAAACGGTTTCAATTTGTTTAACGAAATTTTTAAAAACAGGCATACTGTGAACCAATGGTTTAGTTTCCTTTGATTAAAAAAGGTAGCTGGTAAAATGCAATATCCTTAAATGCAGCGTGTCTTCTTAAACAAAACCGAAGTGGTTTACCAAACAGAAATTAATACAGTCAGTGATAATAGTCTGTTTTTTTGCAAAAGGAATTTAAAATTGAAATCAGCACAGATACAACTTCCTTTCAATGCTTCACATACATTAAATGTCATTTTCATTATTTGTGTTCTTATTTCCATTAAATACATTTAAAGAGCTGCCGATTTTCCAATGGGTGAAAAATTAAATTCAATGAAAATGCGTATTCAAACGTCACGATATTATCCGTTCACAGTATTTGTGGAAAACGTGAAATAATATCTTTTGCTGCAAGTGTGTCTGAATTTGCGTTGCCACTTGCACAACAGGCTTTCATTGAAACTCACTACAATGGTAGGGAAAATTGACCATAACATAATATACATGCGATTTAAACGGCGGATTATAAGTAATATAACAAAACGATAGGGGACTTGATCTCGCTCGTGATACTTTATCTTTACAATGGGTGACCTCTTTTACCCTATCGTTTACCATTGAAAAAGGTCGTATGAATATAAAGTGGCCAATGATTACTAAAGGAAATTTATTTCTTCAGATTAAAAAAGGTGAACGGATTAATTTCACGGGTGTTTTACCGCCTGGGGTTAGAAATGTCTGGTTGAATCGCATATAAGCCTGAAATGGCCATTCCAATCTCCATTTTTTGTGTCATTCTGCCTTTAATACTATTCACTGTGTGACTACTGGTGGGCTCAAGAGTAATCCCTAAGGTCTAAGGATTGCGTCCTGTAAATAAAACGTGAGTACCTTCATGTTGTTGTTAATAGTCCCGATCAAAAAAGGACAGACAACGAGCCCGTAGCTTTATGGTAAGCACATTGCTCCGCTGCTCAAGAGATCGCGGATCTAAGCATATGGTGGGGAACCACCTGCATTTGGATACTGCTAGTGTGTGATGGCACATAAGTCAGAATTACCCATTCCAGTCTTACTTTTCTTTGTTGGTAATGTTATTCTGCCTGCCATACTAGCAAATTTAGGGTACCGGCTGGGTTCGAGAGTTAACCCCAAGCACACATGCGTCCCGTAGAAGTTGTGGTAAGCGTACAGCCACCAAATTATTTACTGTAGAATGTTCATGATACTAGATGTTGTATATGTTTGTTTCGAGCGCATGTTTAATAGTTGAAGAAAGAAACCATTAAATACTTGCTTAAAGAGGAACCTGTGTTATTTGATTTTTAAACTTCTAAAGCAATTGTGAACAGCACAAAAACTAGGATAAACTTCACGGTAAGATCTAAGCAATATCACAAAAGTGAAGTGGTAATGGATGCTAATATTCGACTAAGCTCTGAGTTCATCTCAAGCTCCTGTGTTGTGTATCATTTTCATCATGTTGTCAATTTCGAATCGTTTTTTGCCTTCCCAAACGTTTAGTTAGAAGCATTAACCAAGTATAAATAGGTACATATAAATGACATTTAGTCTTTATTTATGTCAAAAAGTGTTATTTGTTTTAATTTCTTCTTTCTTAATATGCCAAAATTTAAAACGATGTAGATGACGAGATATTAACTGTGTATTCTGTTACTACCATAAGCAATTGCTAACGGAGGTTTTTAAATGCATTCCATTTGGATATTTTAGCATTCGTGTTTAACCTTTTTTACGCCAATACGACCGTAACGTAACCAGTACGATCGACTTTACTCTTATAAGTTAAACTTTTCGTCCATGAAGTGAAGCTAACATTCCAAATACAGAATTAAATTCATCGCAATGTCAATTAAAAAAAACACGCCTCAAGACATACGTAAGCTGATATCTATTATCCGGTCCAGTCAAATATCTGTTATTGGCACAAACAATCTGTGCTTATTTGAAAAGCCAAGAAAAAACTTGGCAGACAGTTTTAAATAATTCATTCTTACTCTTTCCTGAGCATAATGAAGAAATTTCTTTTTCAATCAAAGTCAAACTTAATAAATGCCCAAATTCTTACTTTCTATTATATTCAGTTTGCATTTCTAATCAGATCCTAGCAGACATCTAATCAAGATACTGACCAGATCGAAACTTGAATTCGTGGCAGAACAGGAGTTAACTACACTGCATATTCAATAAAATATTCTACAAGAGCGTGACAAAGCTTCCAGCTAGATAACTGCTCTGTCGAGCTGCTTGAGGTTAGCAGATACAAAGATGGAGTAACATTGGATAAAGTTGAAAGACAGTTTAAATGCTTTCGCAAATGGAAGAGAAAAATCATAGCTGCAGTTCATTTTTAATGCTAAAATAAGGGGCCTTTTTTAAGGCAACAACGGGCATTCACGTATTCGAAAATTATGTAAACCAGCTAGGCATGAAGGTCTAGCTGAATGCTTAGATACGTTTATTTTACATGCCTATCTATGTCGTTTAAAAATTAATTCTGCTAAAACCTCTGTTCCACGGCAGGGATTAACTGTTTAGATGTTTGCTCAACACCGGTAGAAGAAAAAACAGAATTGGAAAAAATTGAATAACTTAAATGCCAACTTAATTAACTGAACTCTAAGTTAAAACTTCCGCTTTTAGCACATATTTGACTGATTCAGCTAGCGTTTGAAACTCGGTACACTTTCCAGCATGTATCTGCAAAAAAACGAATGCATTTTATATCAATAGTTATATATATATATATATATATAATTCTCATTTTGTCAACCTGTTCCTCACGTAATCTAAAAACGTGAGAACCCGTGCAGTTTGCGTTTTTGACAACCCTAAGGAGATATATACACCAGAAAATCCTTACTGTTCAGGAAGAACATAAATTTCTCTAAGTAGGCCATTCAGTGTGTTTATCTGATTTTATTTGACACTTCACTGAAAAATGTGAGAATTCGGTATGTGTATCCTATTCTATACATCAGATGATTCATGTTTACATGAAAGGGAAAATAGTCGGTTTCCATCAAGTTTAAAACGTGTTTGTGAACAAAAAATGTTATTCGGATAATATTTATTTAAATTTCTGCATTCATACATAAAAAATTGTCAACCAAAAAACGGATAGGCTTACATCTTTTCAGCGAGGTATGAATTATCCAGTTCAGAAATCCAAGAAGGGCTAATTTATCCGACAGATTTATATTTAATCAGTGGTCCTTACTTGAGTTTCCTGTTCGTCGAAAATGAATTTTAAAGTAAATAGCAGTGCCACGATTGCATACGAAAGCATTATTCGCCGACTATCTTCCCATTGGTCTACCACTGCCAATTGGATTTGCAGGGCTGACAGCATTTCCTTAAGTTGTGCATGGCTTATTTGCCAATTCTGATAGAAAGGTGATGCCATAAAATCCGAAACAATTGTTCTTAAAGCAAAAAGCCATTCTACCTATCGATTTAGAGATTTTTCTGTGGTTTGCAAATCACTCTAATAAATTATTATGTTACTATTGCATGCCGTTTTTATTGAACATGGGTGTACCTATATTATCCTTTTAGGTAATCAAACAAAAGTAAAGTTTTTCATATCTCGTCGATTTTTTCAACAATATGCAAAGAGTATTTTGTCCAAACGTTTGGCTATCACTCACGAAATAATCAAAATATTTTGTAACATCTGAAACTCGGTAAACGTTAAAATGCTAAAAAACTTTTTATTATTAACTTACGCAGCTACGGTGGCTAACGTAAATATTTAGACGTAAATAACGAGAAAATTCCAGTTTGGATACGTTTGGGTCCTAAAACACAGTGCATAGTTTATAATGAAGGCCGACAAACCTTTAAAATATGTTTTCTACGACAATGTAAATCATAAATAGTCATATGTGTCTCTAATAAGAATGACGAGGAAGTTACTTCTAACCTCATGCTGCAAACCTTGAATATTTAGGTACTATGTTTTTTGACTTTTTAGAACATGTCACTTATCTTCATCTTTACGTGATAGGCGCTATAGGTGTATTATTCATTTAATGTTCCTGTTACTTCGTATAATCCAAATCTGATGATGAACATTTGTTTTTTATAAATTAATCTTATTAAATTAAAATATCTGTGTTCCTTTTCTAAAATTTGCCAATCATTTGCAAAATATAGATAAAAGGTTTTAATTATTTTGAAAGTTAACTAATACCTTATATTTTGTCAGCATTAATTCAATACATGTTGGCTTATTATTTGCTTGTTGAAACATTTAATAAAAGCCTTTGCTTCTGAAAAAGAAGTCATACGTTTGAAGTTTCTGTTCAAAAAAGACATTCTTCCGATTACACTGAAATATAATGTAATCTTATTTATAAATTCTGAAAAATAAATGTCGTACATCTTAATTTGTTAAAGTAAAAATGTGAAATGCATATAATTTTATAAAGATATGTTTTTTTTCGTTCGTAAACACTTATCTATGTTACGAAATAAGAACTTTTTTCCGTATCTCAACAACTTTAATCACATTGTTCCGCAGTGTACGAAGAAAAGTTTATGTTTCTTTGTAATGTTAGTTTAAGCAGTTTTCTGGTTATTGATTTTTAATACAATTTATACTTGAGACCACACACAACAATTAGTCTTATTGAAAAATAATATAACATGAAGAAAGGTTTAGCTAAGACTTTTCCAATATTCTGTATTGCCATTGAAACTAACTAAAACAGCCATAGTTTCCACGGGGTAGTATCACTGCATGCAGCGTTCATGTAGGATATTGGGAGTAATTTGCTTCAATCTCGAATGCATTAACCAAATTCAGTTGTTGGTTTTTAATAAATTTAGCATTTTTCGACATTTCTATGATGGTATTTGCAGACAGTAACTAGGTGATTTCTCTAAATGTACGTTTTTGACAAATGTTTTTACCTATTTCAGATCTATCTGTATCTGCTCTGTAGGCCAAAATTACCTTAAATATGACGCTTTAATTTCCGAAGATAGCATTGAAATAATAACTTCAAATGGGATAGGCCACACACGCAACGTTTATAACTTGTTTCATGTCACATCTGCAAATATTTTACTTGCCCCTTATGGATGTTAATTGTGTTAAGGCTGAGAATTCAATAGTTGTAGCTTAATGAACGTGCATGAAAAAGAATGGTTAATTTAAGTTTTAATATTTGAATTTTGCTACTCCTGGCTGTTTGCAGATTACATAAAGTGGCGAAGAAGAGCTCTCGGGAACTACGGTCTTTTCGTTTTCTGTTATGAAGTCACATGCTTCTTTAACTCCCTGATGAAGATGCGCTGAAACATTGGTTAACAAGAATTACAAATGTTATCCGTCATTTACAAAATGAGTTCTGGTCATGCAAACAACCGTAAGACTGACTTG
Organism: Schistocephalus solidus; assembly: GCA_017591395.1. Classification (NCBI taxonomy): domain Eukaryota; kingdom Metazoa; phylum Platyhelminthes; class Cestoda; order Diphyllobothriidea; family Diphyllobothriidae; genus Schistocephalus; species Schistocephalus solidus. The sequence goes on from WEDG01011499.1 coordinate 66,040, forward strand.
GCCATGCATGGCTAACATCCCCTGATTTGGTGTGTCTCTGCCGTTTCTTCCACGTAAAGTCAATTTGTGATATAAAGTTACAGACATTAAAGTCCACTGTTAAAACTCACTGCGACTATCATTTTAATAATGGAAGGATATAATGGGGTCTTCCATTGTCCTATTTGACACCAATATACATATATATATATATATATATATATATATATATACATATATACATATTGGAGGAATTCGGCAATAAACTACCCTTATGGAAAGAAATGGGAAGAAAGACGGAATAAATTTGAGGCAAAAGAGGAGTTTGTCTAAGCATTGTGCAAAAGGCGGCAGCATTCACAGATTATTTGGAAATTGAACATTTGAATTTAAAATAAAACCTTTGCTTAAATTGGGTTACTCTTTGGTAACTCTTTTTGGAGTAAAATGAAAATTCTATGACATAACGCATGACAAATTAAGGAATCCACTTATGTATTACTGAGTTTTGCTGTATTTAGATCAACATACACACTGGTGGAAATTTGCGTGGATAATCTTTTATGGGGAAATAATATTATCTGATTATTAAATTCCAAATAATAATTTTACGTTCTTATTTTTATAAAAAAAGTGACATTAAGAGTACGTAAAACAATTATGTTTATGGCAGATATTCTCCATATAACAACTTGACCCTTACACTAACCGATATAAGCCATATATCCTGAAAAACATACTAATAGCTCGACAGAAAATAAAGCAGTGTACTATATTATCGTGACTGCACAAATTTGAGTGCAGCTGTTATATGGTGAACCCCTCTCTAATCAGCTCAGTTGATTAAATGTCATAATTTATAAAGAGCTTAAATTCCAAAGGGAAATATGTTCGAATGATTTACACGTATTTCCTGTCATTGCAATTGTCACATTAGTGTTCACGTTTTTTGACACGTGGGCAAAGACATGTTAGCGTAAATATTTTCATGTCCGAGGGTAAACTGTATAAAATAATCTCAAAAATAATAATATTTTAGAGACAATATGCGTTGAGTAATTTGCTCCAAAGAAGACTGAGTTGTACATCTTGGTTTCTAAAGTCAGAATAAATATAAGCACTTACGCATATAAGCGTTTAATCCAAACTGTACCTACCTAACTTCACTTGAATTTAGCCGTTATCGTCGTTTTGTCAGAATATGTACTTCCGTGCACATGGGTGACGCATTTTGTACCCTTGTTGCTGTCGGTAATTGTTAGCAGACGTAATAAATTCATGTTAGTAGCACGTGCTTATTTGACACCAAGCGGCAACAATGTGAAAAATCATTCACAGAATGTGTTTTTGCGAGTCAATAATTGATAGACCAGTGTGTTATCTTGAAGTCTGTTTATGGACAGTGTTTGAAACACTGAGCATTCTGTCCCTGGTGAAATCAGCAAACTTAGGTTTAACACAGTTTGCAGTTTAAACTGGTGACGTACAATAAACTGATGTCCAAAGTCATGAATAATATCCTATTATCCCCGTCATGTTGACTGATTTTTATAAAGGTTCTTTCTTTACATTCCCTTGTTATACTCTACTTCAGGATACAAAAATTCTGGCAGTTTGTAATTTAGCAAACCTGAGTAAATTTAGTAAGTATGAAGCAAGCATATATAAAGTACGAAAACAATTTAAAGAAATCAAAAAGTTGTTTCTTCATGATCGAAAGCAGGTGATTTTTGTAGTATCATTCGCCAAAAACTATTAAGGTAAGAAACACGTTTATGCTTAAATTTTCCAAATTTTTATCAAATGTTATTACATGGTCAAAGTTGAGCATGATTAGCATATAATGAACATTTCAGAGTTAAATCGTAAGTGGGATCTCTAGAGTGTTTTTACTCGCCAAAGCCTAAACTGTCGGAGAAATATCACTACTTTGAAAGCTAAAAATTTTTCTTCTTACATAACAATTTTCAGACTCTTGCGTATGACCTTAAGTCAACTTTCCAACTTGTGACCTCCAAACATAAAATGCATATAATGATAAGTTCCCTGATTGTTCCCATCTAGAAAAATGCAGACAACGTTACCTTCCCAAATATGCATTATTGTGTCAAAATATATAGTAAGGTGCAAATAAATAATTGACTCGCATGTATGCTATGCGTTGACTCTTGAAAGAAGCCAGTCTGAAAATGCACAAAACCATTTTTGCCCTTTTTATGCAATTTTAACAATATCATTTCTGTATGCATGCATGTATTTTTTGCGCTTAAATGTTTACCTGCCATTTATATATTCAGACATTTTTTTAAATAAAATTTTCATATTGAAAAAACCTGTATATTTACGACTTCTTACAATACTACTACAAAATGAACAATTTGTTTAACTGCACATACTTTCCATTCAAAATATAAGTTAACTTCAATTTAAACTGGAATTAACGGTAACCTTTATGTCAGCGAAATTCACAAAAGCAGCAAAAGAATCTATTGAGTATTTCAGTTTGACTATATAAACGATTTATTCCAGTTAAAACTAAACCGTAATAATTTCTAAATATTTAAGCTTAAATACTTATTAAATATGAGCAAACAAAAAAGGCATGTATATAATCTCTTATGTTAACGTAATATATTCAAAAAATGAATTCCATGTACGACAGACCGTAGCATAAACATCTTTAAGGCAGAAAATATAAATGCAATTAAATATGCTGGCGTTTTAGGTTAGCTGTTTGCTTAGGTTTTTGGATAGACATTAATTTATGAACATAGATGATCTGTTAATTAAGAAACGTAAATAGTGAACGTTTGGAAATGTTTTGCCTTTTAACATGCAACCCACTCACAACAATTTAAGATGATTTCTTATTGTGGTGTACAATGTAATTCTTAAGTTTTATTGACTAGGGAGGTGAACTTGATGGTCATTGGCCAAAAGTGCTCATTTATTCGCTAACGTGCAGAGTCAGTTTCATATTGCATCAAGTATTTAGAATTTATGGATTTTAATATAGATTAGCCTAAATTAAGGGAAACGTTTTTTTCATATTTGATGCTAGATTCGTTTTTCGTGGACTTTAGTACATGGGCTGCTGCTAGCTCGATCTATTTTTGATGATTGAGTCAACCCTATTTAATGTTACTATATAAAGGTAGCTAATAAACGTTTTGCTTACATTTCTATATTGCAAAGAGGATTTAATGTTGTAGATTGTTTAAACGTGTTTTATTGTTCACTGCCCACAGCATATTTATAGACGTTGTGTATAAGCTATGAGAGAAATTGTTTGGCCAACTTCAAGTGTAATTCTTTTGACACTCAATTCTTAAAGAGAAACAAAAACGGTCAGTGTCAAAGCAATAAACATGCTTGCGCGAATTAATGAATTTTGCTCTGAGTGGACACATTAGGCACAAAAGACCAGGGTAAATCACATTTCTTCTCATTACAGCCTTCTCTATAGCAGATTTCTTTCTCTGGCGTGACAGAAACAAATTTCGACAGGATCAACAGTGCAAAATAATTCCTTTTTGGTGTTTTCTAACCCAAACTAGGAATGTGGTCTCCGCCAATGCGTAAATAGAAATATAGTCTTATATTCAGTAAGAAGCCATATTTTATGTGTCATCAAAAGTTAACTTTAATTTCTCAGCTCTTTCATGAAGTAAATGGGGGATTAAACTTTAATTTTAAAAGCATTTCTGGTTCCGTGTATCACATCCTGCTCCCACTCATTGCGTTTGCTGTTGTAGCTACATTTCTAAAGTCCACACCATCCGTCGGCGATTGAAACCTGTCTACAAATCATGGCAGACATTTTCAGCTTCCGCCGCTGCCAGAAGTCGAGGGGCGAGGTTCCAAGCAAAGGCGGCCGAGTGCTCTGGCGCCAAAACAACTAGTGGAAGCGAGGAGCAAATTGTCAAATGAGCAGAAAATTTTCAAAAAGGTTGCAACCAGAAAGATGTGTTACGCAAATAAATTTCCGAATGCGGCCAAACCAGGCAAGGCGGCAAAGGTGAGGATTCCTTCATTAATTTAACAGATAGATGACAAGACCATTTGGATGCTTATGTGCCTTATTTTATAAGAATGAACAAGATCAAATAATGAAATGTTATATTATAAGAGTAACACCGACAATTTCAAATTGGTATGTGATTAAATTCCATATAGGCTTGTATAAGCATCGCACCAGAGGCCCAAGCGAACAGAACTTGCAGGAGAAAAAACAGTTTTAAAAATAACCCTTTTTCATAACATTTAATTTTGAATATTTATGTAAAATGTGTTTAAAAATATATGATAAAGCAGGCAAGCATTAACAGTTACAATATTTGTTTAGAAGCACAATATTAACATATTCCAACAGTTGCCTTATAACTCTCGGTTGCTTGATATTCACTTTATATGTTTAAAAATTGCGAATGGCTCCTGATTATGATGTAAAATGGATGGAGATCTTGGTAGGCATCGTACATTTGGGGCTCTGGAATGACTTCGGCTTTGGTATGCCCAGTACAACTTGTGGCTTTCCTTCTTATTCCAGAGTCATTAAGCTCGGCTGAACAGAAAGATCGGTGTTAAGGATAGGGTGAAGTTTAAGGTTTAGTTTAATTTAAGTGCTGAGGTTAGGATGCGAAACCAGGTATCCCTATTAAAATTTAATGAATTGTTTCCTTTACTCTTGAGAGAGCATTTCGCTTTACATATCAACAAGTGGAACCTTTACACGATTCCAACCAAATATTAAACTTTTTTTCAGTTGTCGCATAAATAGTTTGTATAGGGTTTCAGCAAACCGATTGCGAACTTCCTCTATAAGCTCTTTATTGTACTCAATTGTCCAAAAACAGAAAAACAATAGATTTACCTTAAACTATATCTTTCGCTTTTATCAGTGCTTTGCCACATTATTTTTTGCCTTTTCTTCTTTGACGCAGACACATAATGCGGAGACAGTTTATTTTGATGCAGTCTAGTGTGCCAGCTAAGCTGTCTATTAAAAATTGTCAGGACATTTTTCCAATGCTGCATATCAAAAGAAGTAGGCTGCTTTCAATGACTGTCATAACAAAGAACCATCAAACATAATCATTATTTTTGCATCCAATACTTTATTGGGCTTGGCTTTTAAAATCGAAAGAAAGTACAGATATTTGCCCGCAAAATCCTGGGGTGCAGAATCGGGCACGTTTTTACTCTCTGTGTGTAACTTGCATTAACTAGTTTGAATACGACTGCGTGTTGTTCTGGATTAATTCATTCAAGGTACTTTAAAACTACACCCTATGCATAGTGCTAGTTGGACGTGCAAAATCTCAGCTAATGCCTTAGACATTTTATTATCTAACGCATGTATCGAGACATACAATTAAGAAATGCATCAGTGCAAAAAAGTCAGGTTAAAATGCCTGGCACATTTTGAAGCAAATGTTTTCAGATTATTTGTTAAAAAATGTATTATTTCCATTCTGTGGTTAAAATAATGAAATTGGAGACATCCGTGAATTCCAAAGTTAATTCCACGATAAAGGAATACTTAAACGTTTATTTAATTAGTAACAGGTATCAGATTTATATATTAACAGGAGTTTTAATTGTTAACGTTTTTAAGAATTAAGCTATGACTGTGAATATTTGATCGCAAATTCGTTAGGTTAGTAATTTAGTTGGTTAGCTCTTTAGAGTCATGTGTACTCTTTATATACATATCCCATTTTCTGTGTTACTATCGGATACTTCCAGATAATTTATTTATCGGATTTGCTTTTCTATATGCGCAGTTTCAGACCAAGAGTGAGCAAAACGGAAACTGTATATTATGCGGACATCAGCTGCCAGACGGCCTTGTGCTAATGCATGCATAATTTGACTTCTTATTTTGCAATAAATATAGAATTTTTAAATAGTTTTATCAAAGATATATTCTTTAACGTATCAAAATTCAAAAAAACCAAATCTCGGACGGCAAAATTATTTTCTACAATGTGCTGTTTGTCCACGAGCACCTCATGCAGTTTCAATCGGTATCATCGGCCTCACACATTATCTGCATGTGGCGTCGTCAGCAACTTATTACAAACACGTTAGATCTGCTTTTTCTGGCGGTCGATTTAAAATACAGTCCTAGATCACTTCAATGTCGTGACTTCCATGGCTTTCATTTTGTGCCGCCTGATATCTGAATAAAAAAAATGTATGTTCTGCTTTCAAGCGATATTTAAGGCCTTACCCCTCTTTCCTCTACGTGACGTTTTTACGAACACGATAAAATGATAGATGATTCCCTTTTATCTCCCTCAGTGAAGGCGTATTCATCCACATCCTGTGTTCCTCAGAATTTGCGAGAACCATACCATATCACTTTCACCAACAAGTATTGTTGGTTAAAATTCCTGCTTATTAATGTCAGTAAGACCTTTACCGTAAAGCCTCACTAGAGTTAGTTTTCATCTTCTGTATTTCCTACGTTTCTCTGTGTTTTTGCCAAAGGGCAAAGCAGGTTTCCTGGACAAGAACATGGATACGAAATCAAAAGATACTGGAAATGTTAGCTTTATCTGACTGTCAGGAACTGACTTTTTGACAAATGACCTCCTAAACTGGAGAGTCATGTCATCATTGAGCGCAGGATTTGAGGATGCATTAAAATATGCTTTTTATATTAAACTGCAGAAAGTTGAATGCAAAATAAGCATCATGCGTTATGCCAGTTGCTGATATTTACCATTTTGCCCAAAGACAGATTCAAAAATTTCTTTAGTTACAGATCACGTGACACTAGTACTGTTTTGGCCTGTGGGATGGTGGAAGGACTGGACCTTTTGAAATCTTTTAATTTTATCGCTATTAAAAAGGTTTATTTCAAAAAGAATGTACCAACTACTAAAAACAATTCGAGATTTTGGCTCCTGGAAGCTTTCTTATTCAAACTCTTAATCATCATCACATAATTAAAGGCATTTTATGCATTTATCATAAAGCAGTATGTCAATTTACAGTAAGTTCACTGACTTAAACTGGCGATCTGTCTGCATGATCGGCTGCCCCTTTGCTTCTTAAGTGCAGGGACTTCATGACTTGTGCTGGTGGTCAACATGATAATTATACGCAACTTGAGGTCACAAACCCTAACATTAGAAAAACATTGTCTGCTCGCACATTTGTACGGCCAAAATCATAGAACTGCATTAAAAGAAAAGAAGTAAGGTAACTTATTTATGTTGTTTGCGTCCGCAGCTCACAAAATTGTCAACTCTGGTCGGTTTTCTGGCCTCATTAATCTTGAACGCATGATTTTGTCCTCTTAAGAAAGTATAAATTAAAAGCTACAACATCTCAATCCCTTCAACGAATTATGTTTCACTCGTGTCGGATACCTTAAGACTTAGTGGAATTATAACAATGAGTTCATCAACCTACAACATCTAAAATGGCGTCGAAGCGGAAAAAGAAAAACAATGCCGTTATTTTAAGCCTATGTTTTGTTGTTGGGAGATCAACAATATAAATTTCACTTGTACCGAGCTATGTTTACAGCGATATTTTTTAAGACCACTCCGCATCGTCCTGGGTTAATAAACTATCAGAAGAAATTCATGAAATGAAACATGACGAGGTAAAATATATAATCTTCAGACAGATGAAAAACAGCTGGTTTACTCGGATAATAGATTTTTCAAATGGTCAATGCATTACAGGAAAGGTCACGAAGTCAAATTAAAATAAATAAATGGCTGCACTAACATGAGGCCCACTTGTTGCTTATGATGCTAAGAAGCAGTGCAAGTTAGAGAAATGGTAAATGACTGTTCTCACTTGCGTCCAGAGATGACTACGCCAGTGCAAACATCATCCTAAGAGATCGTCCTGAAATTGTTTGTGCAGCATGCAAAGGGTCTATGTCGATTAATTGTTGTGTTTCTAATGATGAAAGCTGACTTACATAACAGGTTCAACTAATAGAGTAGAGCGGGTTAATATTTTTTTATACGGTAAGGTATATGTCAAGAAATGTTAGTTTATTCGGGTCGGGAATCCCTCAGTTTAAACCCGTTGGCTCAGATCAAAGCCAGCTGAGTTATTTAAAATATGCGTATCTGCACTTTGAGAACAGTTGCACGTCTGATCAATAGACCGCGTATTCAAGCTTCGGTGATGCACAACCTGAGATTTTGTGTGAATGACTGATGACGGCTACCGAGCCAGTAACGGTCAGTACAGTCCTTAATGTCCTTGTCAACCAATTTCATCTGCCTATTATACAAGCCGTTGTGTGGTTTCTAGCGGGGTCGAAAGAGGTCCCCAAAGCAGTTCGGGGGAGTAGGTTCCGTAAACGATCGATGAGCTTTTATCAAAAAACAGCAGCATATCTTTCATAAATATCTTTAACTAAGAGCATTTTGGAATTACATATACGAGACCAGAGATACTTCCAGGTTGCATATGATAACCTTTCACCTGAATTAACTTTTAAACTGCTAAATTAAATAAAATCTGTATATTTTTATCTAATTTCAGCAGAAAACTACTATGCCATATCAGTAAGACTAACGAAAGTGAACAATATTGATAATCAGACATCTAGGGCGTCAAAACTTGAACACTGACAGATTAAGATAAGTACATCCTTATTTGTTCACTTTCAAACAAAGAAGATGATTTTGGGCAGGCTGATCAAAATTTGAAATTTCCAGAACCTAGAAAATTAGAACCGATAACGCTTTTGATAGAAGACTGCATAAAAGAGTGGTTTAAGGACAGAGTGCTGCAACTTGATTGGCTAACACACTACTAATTAGTCCTTATGAGAATAATAACAAGTTTCAACGAGAATGATTCTTCCGACTCAATTGAAGCCAGAGGTTAAGATGATGGCTGTTGTTAATTCACACAAAGGTAGAATTCGAGGTTGTTACCTTAGAAATGACGTATCGACTTCTTGCTTTCTTCTTAACAATCCTAATTATCTTTCCATTTAACAGTTGACTTGGCGTTCAGAAGTTTTGAATGTGTGCAACTAACACATTTCATTTCGAATTACGCAGTTAAAATTTTAACAGCGTCTTTGTTGCAAATAAACCCAAGCAACATCTCATATATACTTAACAGTAATTGTTTCAGAACCTTGGCGGATCCTAAATATATTGGGAGGTTTAGTTCAAACAAAACCTTTTAATCTAATGTTTATTGTCTTAATAATTGTATGCTACATATAACTGCCGTTTGCATCAATAAATTATAACGCGTTTTTTGATCGTTGGCATATTTTATTGGAATGTAATAGTAATAGTGTAGAGGCAATACTCTCGTTTATTAGCAAATCGTAAGCAATACTCTCAAACTTTGCTGCAAGTTATACAAAATTCATTAAATTTGAAATTTTTTAAGATATTGAGTTGACAGTGTACCCCGAAAATAAACCGGAAATCTCTCTTTCTCAATGTGTTTTTTGACTTTGCTTAGTTAAATTGAGAATGAATATTATGACTGAGGCATCCGGTAGACATTAGTCTTCTGGAGCCAAATGTAGATATTGTATCTAAGCCATTCAGCACTCGGTATAATGTTCATGATTGCATGCTTCCTCTATTAAGGAGAGCTTTTAATATATACATAGCGCTTATAACCGAGTTGCGAATTCAAAGTGGATTTTGTGTGTTTGATAAGCACATTAAATGAATAAGATTTATCGTTATTTGATTCATAATAATGCTCACCACTACGCATACCTAAACAAAGCATGTGTACTCGGGCCACGCGAAATTTTAGGACACCAAAGGAGTCCGCAAATAAGACTTAGTAAACTACAATTAGCAGTCCACTATGTTCTAGCATCTCGAAGAGTGAGAAAACGTATTCGGTTTGTGAACAACTTCGGTCAAAATAAGTATATTTTTACTCGTGATGTTTCTTGCAAGTGAAGTTGTAACGCATTTTTTTAGGTAAACTACCAAGGTTCCCACCTGTTTCTTAGAGAAAATTTCAAGCTAAATTGTTTACTTTTAGTGTGATTGACTCAAAAATGGGTAAATGTAATGTTTATTGAGTTGGCTGTAGGTGACCCTAAGATATGGAAACTACTAATGAATAAATAACCGATACTAGCTATTGCATTTCCGCGATCATCAACAAACTCTATATAAATTATTTTTGATGACGACCCTTACAGCATTAGCAGCCATGCAAAAAGGAACGATACTCTGGCTGCGCTAAATTCCACCTGACCATCAAAACGAACATATTTTCTGTCATAAACCAACTAACACCAATCGTAGAAAACAGTGAGCATAAAATTAACTAAGACTGAAATCGGCTCGCATCGAGAAACATGTTCGTCTATCTAAATGCCACCATCTGAAACCACTCCAGGATCAAGATCGAAGGGGCCAACCAGATATCCAAAGAGAGTCACATTTTTGGCCTACTGCTCCCATAAATGCTTCTGTCGTCATCTCTGCCGCAACCCCTGATGACAACGATGACGACGGCCGTCAGCAAGGAAGGAGCAAACGGCTGTTTCTTAGTCGCCATCTACCGCCAGCTCCATCCTCCATGCTACCCTGTATCTGACACCGAACACTACCACTACCCATCCGACCGCCGGCGAGGACACCTATTAACCCCGTCAACGACAACTCCATTGTTCACACTATGAGCAGGGCAGAATTGATCCAAACCTGCTCTTGTTAGGCTTACATCTTCGTATCAGGAATCAGTCTGTCTGGTAACTTGTGAATCCATTGCACTGAAATAAGTGAACCGGTGCAAGGAGCTTCAGCATACTCACATCGCTATTGCCTCCAAGTTATACATTAAAAAGCCAATCAGTGAACCCGCAGAACAAACCTTATCGCTCCACATCTCCCTACTAGACCGTACACCATACAGAAACGCGTCCAACATCATCCAACATGAGCGCTACCTAGGCAGCTTTCATGTTAGTGGGGAGCGTGGACTTTAAATCACTCTCTTTTTAACCACTACAAAACTCGCGCGCTTAGGTGATCCATGCAGAGTAACCTATCCTGTGCAAAACCTACTTGTTTTACGATACGTAGGCAATGTTTGGCACGTGTAGATGGTCATTGTATCTTTACCAGCCACCTGACCACAATCCCACATCAGGTTGCTGACCGACTAGGACAGTGCTTTTATTTCTCAATGAGAAAAATAGTCGCACCTACGTCCCAGTGGCACTCAGCAGCTATTACTCATCATAAACACTTACAAGAGAATAAAGGTAAATTTAATAATTCTAGGTATCAACATGATTAAGAAAAAAGAGTGAATGAGAACCAGTGCAATTTGCTTATTCCTCTGAGCTTCTTGATCAGATGTGAGGGCAGCAACCACTCGGGCGACACTGGTGTTGCGCTGGCATGGCACGGGCTGCGCAGACCTCTGTATGCCGATGATACATCAATATATGAGTTCACTGAGCTCTCGAAAAAAGCGCAAGCATTAAAAGATTCTCAGGTTGTCATGTTTCTGGAAGGCACGATCATATTCGTGGCTGCGAAGTCAAACTCGGGAGCTGTTCCGAAGACGTAAGCATCCACTTGTGATAATTCGACACCCCGTCAAAACCCAGCCGTTTTCTTCTATACAAAAACGCAGCATGCGTTCAGTCTGACCTGTGTAATTACAGGGACTGAGACGTGAAACAGTACGCCTGAAAGCTACTCCGAATTTGGTAGTCTTTTTATTTTATGACCTAGCTAAACACTGCAGCTTTGGACGCGTTGGTGATTCCAGCACCTAGTCTTGCAGCAGTGCGTTTCGTACATTTTTTAAGGTTCATATATGGCAGAACATGACAGATCCTCAACTGCATTTCTTTTTGGGTCTTCTGGGGATGGAGATATTACTATCGGCCTACAAACGCCTCTAAGGATGCATTCTAATTAGATTTTTGCTGGAGATATTGGACTCCTTCGGCCTGCTCCAATGACTCAAAATCTTTTGAAGAATGTTCTTCTTTAGTTTCATTTCTTAAACATCGGTTTGTTTATGTGAAAACTGAGAAGATACGTGGAGTGTGTCCAAATATTTGTGTCCGAAAACAGCATATAAGACCATGCATGTGTGTCCGAAAAACAGCATATAAGACCATGCATGAGATAATTATTGCTAACGAGCTCATTAATAGAGCCCAAATGTCGCACAGAAAGATTTGCTTAAGTGATTTCGTGAAATCAATTGGTGCCCAGCTGTCTGCCGAGACGACAGTTTTCGAATACCGTAAACATAACTGTCAATAACTGAAGGAGAGGAAAGAATTTTAACATTTTCGATTTAACATTTAAACAGAAATTGAGTTAATGAGTTTTTGAGCTGTTTTAATATGTCATTTTTAAATGATGGAGTGCACAGCGTATAAAAATATCCACAGAATCACCTGAAAATAAAACGCAGATTTATCTTTCTACTGCAACCCTTTATCCAAAGCTGATCACACAACTCAACTTAGATGAAAAAATTGTCCGGCGTAGAGCTGTAGAGACAGACGGCATAATATATTATAGACAATTTACTCATAACGATGCAAGACCTAGGATCTGCAGTCACAGGTCCCGAATGATTCACTAAAACAGCGCAGCTACAAATTGAACGAAGGGACTATGGAACCGCTTTCGTGGCATCCACGCAGGTAAAGATTTTCCTGTTTTCACACGTGGAGGTAAGTGCACTATTGGAAAGATTTTACAGATGCTGCATTTAGTCCACTAATTGGACGTTGTCGCTTTTTAACTATTAATATTTTAGGGCTTTTCGTGACTTGCGCTTCTAAACAAACATTTCATTATGTTTTTCGGTCATTATTACATTATTAAATCACATCAACTAATTTTATGATTTGTTTCAGATTCTCTACACAAAACTGCAACTATGCAAAATCTCGAGGAATATTTCGGAAACCTACGAGACCAGATGTTATTTTTGGTTCCCTTACCATTACGAAAACTTTCAGCGGACTATGTTGTTTCTAAGCCTGTCCTCAATTTTCGACAAATAGGATTACATTTCCTAAGCATGACGGTATTTGGAACGTGACAAGTGATTAATTTTTGAAGGAGGAGATTAAGCCAGTTCGCTCGAAATATAGGTTGTTCAGAAATTTTCCTTGCAGTTACCATGATAAAAATTTGTATTGCAACGCAATTGAGATCTCTTATTTCAGTACGATTTTGAAATTATAGGCACTTTGACCGCCGTAGCAAACTCGTTTTTCATTTTTGCGAGGCATCGTAATTAATATATACATTGAACTTATCTGCGTGTCTAAAAGTGTATTTCTCCATTGATGATCATATATATAAACGGTTACCCTAAATTACTAACTAGGCTTTTTTACTTCGTGTCCAAGCCTTTTTAACGTTCATGTTTTATGGTTAGATTTATCGATGCATGTTATTCTGCATTCAACACAAAACAGTCGCCTGTTTATGTCTCGTAGAATGTTTTGGTCACAATTTTCCGATCGAATTAAGCTCAAATGTTTGAAAGATGTAAATGCTTTTTGCAAATGAGAGACTAAATGAAACTGCAATTTATATGCCATTTAGCATACGTTCACGATGTACTTTGACCTATATGTCTACCCTTTATCTCATGCACCAAAACTGTTGGTCTGGCTAGATCGTATCGCTGGTTATGAGCAAGGTAAAAGAATATGTTGATGGCTACTATGGGTACCTTTTCACTTTCTTCTGCATTACGCCACAATCTATCAGTCTCAGCAAAAATAGGCTATGTGAATTAGTTTAAATACTACAGCACACTTATCAGACGTCCTTGAAAGACAGACCCGTGCAGATAGAAAATTCATATTACTGTAACTTTACAGAAAATTGTTAATGAGTTCCGAGCACCGTCTCCTTAGTTGGATCTTAACTAGTTTTTTTTATTTCTATGCCCTTTTATAAGTTTTAACACAATTAACAGATTGAAAGACATCTTTAGTGATCTTTTGTATAACAGGCTTATATGGACTGTAAAACAGCAAGATTTTTCAAGACCCTCTAAGGTCTCGCATCTGTGAACGAAGGTCTTATTATATGACAAGAATTAAACTGAAATACTAGTTAATTATATTAATAAAGTGCAAGTATAACATTTCACATTTATATAAATGATTGCTACCAGCTAACCTAAAAGACGCAATCTAACAGGATGCTTTGAAAAACATGGTGTTATGGTCCTCAGTGTGTAAGGTACGCTTTATTTTTACAGTATAATTGCAAAATTGCAGAACAAAGTGTCTTCCATTTATCTTGAATACGTTAAGTTGCACAAACTACATAAAACCGGAAGATCACAAATAAATGGCCTAAGATGGCAATTAATGGTATCATAAAGAATCATCCTTGAAATTGTCTTTACCATAGAGAAAATCGGACTTACTTCCAAACAGTGCCAGAGTCTTGGGTTGATGACTTCCGTATGTAGGTTAAATAAACCCAGAGGTTGAAATTTTGGTATATAACAGGTTAAAAAGGGCAACCAACGTATATATAAGAAGATTCACAGGCAAATTGCGAGCAGTAAAAATGACCACTCAATTTCAAAAGCCCGTAGTTTTCAAAATTGTGTCACGTCGCAAGAAAATAAGTGAAAAGCAATAATTTAAAAAATCCACTCTATATTTTTATATTAGGCTGGGCATTTCTTGGAACTTCAACTTAATAATTGAGACTTTTCCTGTATAAGTCTGTTAGTGGGAAGTTCAAGTCCATAAACCCTACATTTTTTGCGGTTTTTATTCAAAATTCCGTAAATCATCGTATATTTTATGAATTTCTCATAAAAAGTTTGCATCAATATTTCTTAGGTTTCTCTTTCTTTCCAATTCTGTTGAACGTTTGTTTTAAATGGAACTCTGTCTGCTTTCTTACTGTAGGATGCCGTCAATTGTGAAATATGTTCTGGATGTGTGAACGTAACGCGTACCCACGTGCTGAATACAATTATTTAATGCAATCTTTTTATCTCAACGGTATATTTTCAAATGTCATGATTAGGACCACAGGCAGTAGCAATAATGCTTTTTGTACATTTTAGTAGCCGTATACGACAATAAAATAAATATCTTTTATTTGCACGTTCTCTGGTTTATGCTGAACTTGTGACTGCAACCGCCATTAGTTTTCTGATTTACATTTTGGTGGTAATCCGCGGTTAACCTTTTAGATTCAAAACATAATCCCTTGAATCGGCTTTGTACACTTTTCTTTGAAAATAACAGTTAAACCATGCAAAATTGTAACATAAAGTTTGGCAGGCAATAAAACGAGATTCCGCAAATGGGTAACGAATAGCGTTTAAACTGGAATCACTTGTAAAAAAGCAGTCTCTTCACGCTTTAATAAATATGAGGATCCAAAATGGATATAAGCTTGTTTTTCAAATAAGAATATTTTTAAAATAGTTAATAAAATGAACCATGCTGAACAAAGTTTTTGACGATTTGAAAGTTTTCATTATATTTAACGTTTCTGCTATAAGGAAAAATGTATAACATCTATTAGTCTGATTATTCTCCATTTAAGTACCTTTGGGTTAAGAAAACATGTAAGCGTGTCGTGACGCCAATATTTGCAGGTACTTCAATGTGAACAGCATGAAGGTAAATGCATTCTCTGCAGATGCCTTATACTAAAATATTTTCGTTTTTGTCCACTGCGCCAACCTTTCCGGTGCTTCCCTACCATGTCCCTTGTCTTTTTTTAATAGGCGGAGGCCAACAAATAACAATTTAATTTCTTTAAAGAAGAAGGAAATAGGATGACGTTGATTATATTGTTCTGACAATTAATCTTACAATATTTTTTAATGGAGTTCGAAATGTCTTTCTAATTCGACCAACAAACTACAAAGAAATTGCTAAATCTTCTCAGTTTTATGAGAAAAGTTCCCATAGGAAAGGTTTGGATATAGAAACTATGCGATCTTGTCAAAACCATATAGAATTTGGTTAATTTGTTTGATTTTCTGAACGCCAAATGCTTTCATATTTGTCCATTGGTTAGACGTTCATAACGTAACTGTTAAAATTAACATTTAAAACAGACATTCCTAGCACGGCAAAACAGCTTCTGATTTTTTTACGTTGAGGACAGTGTATGTTTAATGTACTGTGTGTCAGGAATACGAAAACTTGCGTTCTGCATTGTATGTTTGTCAATGTTTGTAAGTTTCATATATTTCTATAAACTTGTGCGCAGTATTGTTTAGATGTTCCTGTGCTAAGGCCTGCCATTCATTTAGTTCCTTAAATTATCAGTCTCCCTGATACCATCTCGCGTTTTCTTAAAACAAAACCAAGAGCGTCCGAGATGACTTCTCATTGCTTCGATTCCAATCAAGCCCCCACCAGACATTCCGAAATTCCTTAAGGATTTGTCAAGTCTTATAATAGACTCAGTTGCTAACCACCCCTTCCCCTCCAGTTTGCTGCTTTCAGCATATTGATCACGCATTAATCTCATCTGAATGCTTGTTTTGCGTCCCTATTCCCTGCTTTGAATGATTGCTTCATTAGACCCCATCTACAGGTTTAATTAACTTGCTATTTAGATACTTTCTCGTTAATGGCTGCAACCTTCAGCAGGCTGTTTCTTTCTGTCAAAATAGGTGATGGTTATCGCAATGAACTATCTTTTTAGCCTCACGTAAGAAAAACGCACTAAATGTATATAGAAAAAGCTTTATATTTCTGCGCTTCTCGGCCGAATCCTGTTTTTTTAGATATCTCAAGGCCCTTTTAGGTGGTTGAAAACGTGCCGTAGAAAACAAATAGATACTGCATAACGATGGAAAGAGGGGCAAATCAAATAAAATATTTATCACTTTCCTAACTAAACGTATTTATTTATTGACTCCCAACTACGCAAACAACGGTGGTTTTTATTTAAAAAAAAGTTAACTCCCCAGGAAAACGTCGCTCTTTGATTTTTTCTCTACGAACGAAAATTCAGGAGATTCAAATTCCGAGGTAAATGCAATTTATCGCTATTTATTTGATTTACAGGGCTGCGTAAAGGAAGATAAAAGTGGTAAAAGGTAAAATCGGACGCTTACGCTACCTGTTGTATAGCACGCTGCAATTTACTTGTGACAACAAATGTATGTCAGTTTGGTCTGCGTCATTAAAATGTATGTTCTCACATAGATTGTTTTCGTTAATTTTATCAGGACGCTGTCTATTGACAAGAATTTGTTTCTACTGCAGGATGCGAAACCGGATGACTCTCATCTAAATTAAACTACGTGGTGAACTATTACTTGTCAATGTGGCGCATTTACACTCCGCTCGGGAGCGTTGAACCGAAACAAAAACAGGTTTGGTATCAGAACTCATAAATTACTCGAAACTCAATTTGTGAATTATAAGAGTTTTTTGCTCCGAGTATGTAGTCCATTGACGTAAATGCGTCAATGAAGATGCCTTCTTGTTGGATGCATGCACCATTGGAGTTTTAAAAAAATTCGTGCAAGATGGAAAGATGGTCACACTGCCGATATCAGCACAAACAGGAAAAACACTTGAAAAGCGGCGTTTAAGCAATTTGAGTGGAAAACATATCCGCGTATAAACGCAGACACAAGTAGTTGCTTAGGTAATGCCGAATGCATATCTGCACATAGTTCAGTGCACGTATTGGTAAAGAGACGATGGCTTAGCCTATAAACACACTACATATGGCAAACGCAGTCATCTTTGCTAATTATTTACGCTTCTACGTATTGTTGATAACGGGTTATATAGTTTTCGCAAAAACCTCGATTTTCTTATTTATGGTCACTTCACATTCCTTGCTATTAGCATCCCTATGCCTACTTGTTTGCCAGTTTTTAATCAAAGTTTACCTTGTGTTTTCCTCGAGAACAATATAAAAATAACTTTTTTATTCTTAAATTACAGCGTTTGCAAAAATATTACTAAAGGCAATTATAGAAGTCTCTTGAACAATTTGTGAAAATTTCGGCTACCTTGGTGGGATACGAACTCATTATATCCAATGATAGGCTACGGTACAGACAATGCTCTAGCTACTTGATCTACAAGGTCTCATAAGGTCCCCTTGAATTTAATCACACTGGGGCCAATTTGCTCACCTTACCTACTGCAACGTAAAGAATCCCGAGTCTTAAAGAGTAAGTTGACTGCCCAAGCAGGAGCTCCTAAATAACTTATCTGCAATCCACCAGATGACCACCAGGCGTGAATAATTATAAGAAGGTTTTAGCATATTTTAATATTTCGTTTGAAAAAGTTCTTAATTTATGGAAACCTTAAGTTGAAGTAGGCTGGGCAGTTAATTTGACCCAAGTTCGAATGTATTCACGGCTCCAGATTTGGCTTCGTACCTCACGTTTCTAGAGCGTTGGTTGTACTAAAGGCTTTTTCTTGCTGTCGTTGGTTCAAACCCACAGAGGCTGCCGATGGTATTACAGCTGGGTCAAGGGACATACTAAAATGACTACTAATGGATAATTATTAAAATCTATACCTCCTAATATGTAAAGACTGTAATAATCTGCATTGTCCCAAGTTTGACTTGACTATTTCAATGTCTTGTCCTGTATTATTGTGTTATTTAAATTTAACGCGTCAT
>WEDG01011502.1:0-10874 GCA_017591395.1 Schistocephalus solidus
ACAATCAAATTCATATTCTGGCTGCTCAGCCGCTCGACAACCATTAAAACTAAACCCTCAGGAAGTATATGAGTAGTATATGAGGGAGGACAGCGAATAGAGGGCCAACTTAACCGGCATCGACGCATGTTGAAGGTAAACTTGAGAAAGAACAAATAAGGCACGTTGAGGAGAGACGATAACAGCTTTAGAAGAAGAAAAAGAAGAAGAAGAAGAAGAAGAAGAAGAAGAAGAAAAGAAGAAGAAGAAGGATAAATAAAATTGGCAACGCTGCTCAAAGAACCTGGCTTCATTATTGCATGCACCGTTGACTTTCTGAACGAACAATTGTGCTTCTCCAAAAGACGGGCGAACACTAACATGCATGCCACCTACCCGAATCCAGCTGGGGACGGCGAGGCGATGCTCATAATGTTTTCAAAGAACACGCCGCTGCAATCGCCCTACACTATTACACTTCCGTGGATCGTCATCCTGTGAAGTTTTGAAGTTTGAAATTTCATCAATGAGGCCTCTCTTCCGAAAGTCCCCATCTCCTTCCCACTCGTTCTACTTTCTGTTGTTACACTGGGCCGAAGTTGAGCATGATGGAGAACTTCATTATTTGCCGGTTCATGTGGTCAAAGGAAGCCAACAACCAAATCTCCTCGGACGGAACTGGATAAAATGAATGACTTCTATGCTATCCTATGTACATCGGATTGGTGTTAAACCGGCACTAGAGGCCCTGTTGATAAATCGTAGAGAATTGTTTCACGATGATTCTACTACACTCTACCGCGGCCCACCTATGAACTTCCAATTTAAATCAGAATTCCGGCCTCAGTTTTGACAAGCTGAGTCCGTCCCCTATGCAGTCGCACCAAAGGTCGAAGAGGAAGTGGATCGCTTACAGAAAGCGGACATCATCGAGCCCGTCGAGTATTCGGAATGAGCGGCTCAAATAGTCCCTGTTCTTAAATCTGATGGTGCCATCGAATCTGTGGCAATTTCCAGCTGAAGATCAACTTAGCAACTAAACGAAATCCTTATCCTCGCCCAAGCATATAGGGCCTGTACGCATCTCTCCTGGGTGGCCAAAAATTCACAACTTTGGATCTGTAGCAAGCTTACAACCAAATCGTCCTACATATCGAATCCCGAGACGCTTTACCATCAAAACGCACCGAGGTTTAGTTCGATACAAACGACTCCCATTTGGAGTAAGTTCTGCTCCCGGTTTATTTCAATGCTTGATTGATAGCCCCGTAAAGGACATACCTCACGTTTGCACATATCGTAATGGTAAATTAGTAACGGGCCCGTCTGAATATGGCCACCTAGAGGTTCTCAACCTAGTGCTATCACGTTTAGAAGAAGCAGGTTTCAAACTCAGGAAAGGTAAGTGCACTTTCCTTGCAGACTCGGTGGAGTACCTTGGCTCTAAGGTAGACAAAACTGGTCTCCACCCCCTTGAACATAAGTTCAAAGCCTTAAAGATGGCTCCTCGCCCCAACACTATTGGTCAGGTGTGCTCATTTCTTGGGTTGGTTATCTACTTTAGTCGATTTATAAATCAATCGGTTACAATTCTGAAGTTCCTTTATCGATTACTCGAAAAGAATCGTTGCTGGAACTGTTCGGAAGTCGAACAAAATGCTTTTGAACGATTAAAGACGACCCTTACTTCCTCTTCTCTCCTGATTCCTTACGACCCAGGAAGCCTATCATACTTGAATGCGATGCATCGCCGTACGGCACGAGTTCGGTTCTCGTGCACCGAATGCCTTCTAGAGGCAAGATGTCGATTACTTTTGCATCAAAAACTATGTCCCAGGCGGAAGCCAACTATTCACAGCTAGATAAAGAGGCCTTGGCAATAATGTTTGGCCTACAACGCTTCCACTTGTATTTTTTTGGTCGACCCTTCGAAATTCGCACTGACTACAATCCTCTCTTAGGTTTGTTGGGTGAAAAACGAGGGATACAACAAATGTCCTCGCCGATAATGCAACGATCGGCACTCACTCTTTCCGCTTACACATATGAAATGAAATATGTTATGGGTTGTGCCAACGTAGTGGCTGACGCCTTGAGTAGGCTTCACACTGTCGATGATGGCTTTGATGGAGCACCTGCTTTTGAGACCGTGCATCTTTTACAGAACTTAGTCAACGCACCCCTAACCTGTCAACGAATTAGACCGTGGACATCCAGAGATAGTCTCTTAAGTCGGGTAAAAAGATCCTTGTAATCGGGCTGGCCGTCTTCTGCCTCCCCTGAACTTCAGCCCTTCTATAGCCGTCAGAACGAATTGAGTCTACAAGACGGATGCGCACTATGGGACAGTCGTGTAGTGGTGTCATCACATGGTCGACAAGCCAGCCTCAAAGACCTGCTCAACGCCCATCCCGGTACGGTGAAAGTGAAAGCCCTCGCCCGCAGTTTGGTGGCCAAAAGTGACGAAGACATCGAAAACATGGTAAGAGCGTGCAACATGTGTCAAATAACACATAAGACCTCACCGAAGGTGCCTCTGAAGCCTTGGGCCCGGCGCGATTCGCTCTGGAAGAGGGTACACATCGACTTTTTGGGCCATTCCAAGGCCATATGGTCTTAGTGGTGGTTGACACCCACACTAAATGGATTGAAGCTATTCCGATCGGAAACTCTTGTTCTTCAGGTACCACAAACAACAAGCTGCGATCCGTTTTTCTACTTTCGGGATATCTGAAATGGTCGTTTCAGACAATGACCCGGACTTTACTAGTGCAAAATTTAAAGAATTTATGGACAACAATGGAATTAGGCAGTTAACCACTGCGCCGTACCACGCGGCTTCAAATGGCCTCGCAGAGCGCGTGGTTCAGACGATAAATTGCGGGGTAGCCAAACAAACGCAAGCGGACTTAAGTACTTGGCTGTCACGCTTTTTGTCCAGCTACCACATTACCCCAAACGGTTCAACGGGTTCTTTGCCTGCAGAATTGATGTTCAAGTGGCAGTTGCGCACACGGACCGATCTGCTTGATCCTTCAATGCATGATAAAATCACTGAGCAACAGACGAAGATGAAAGCGCTATATGATGCGCACACGCGACCTCAAATTTTCTCGCCTAACGAAAGTGTCTATACGAGACTGGAACACGAAACGAACTGGTATCCAGCGGCAGTCCGAATAAGTGAGGGACAAATCGCAGAATTGGCTCTAGAAGACGGGAGAATTGTGCGTCGACATCTGGATGAAGTCCGCAGCTGAACAGACAGAGAAAGTGAAGAATTCGGGAATTTTGAACTGCCCGACACACTTGATGTTGATTCTGGCGTCCCGAGGAAGGAATATCTACGGCCTGCACTTACTAGAACGCCACCAGTCGAGGTGTCTATTTCTCATCCTTCTGCTGTCGTAGTCCTTTGCCATATTTTATTTTGTACACAACTTTCTACAGTTATTCAACTTGGTACACATTTACTTAACTCGCATTTACCCATAGTTGTTTAAGTTGGCATTTATTAACTGTAACGCGCCAGGCTCCAACTGGTTTGTCGTTCGGTGACATTAACTGATTTTTCACCGATTGCTTTTGTTCTTCACTGGGCAGCGTCGTCACCTGATTCTATCCTATCGTAACCTTTGGCGTGACTTGTCACTGCTATTTCTTAGCGTGGGATCGTATTATCGATCGTAGTTGCTCGCTTAACATCTGTGCAGGGGTAGCTGTATGGAACAGGTGTGGGATATACATTCTTCTTTAGCGGACACACAAAGGAAGGGAGGCGAAACGCTGGATTCCTGATATTATTATCCTCTCCTCACAAGGAATCTGTAGGGGCCTTACTTCAGACACCTGGGGTGGTGGAAAGCACACTAATAGGACAACGTTTGAACCTGCTCCATTCAAGCAGCAGCCACCACCGCCTCACCCTAAGGCCTGACTAGACGAAGTGAACACTAGCCCTGGCTTCGCCAGTGGCCACTGCTGCCTGAGACAGCAACTCAGGGTTCTGTGCACAGTAAATCCCCCCCACATCTGGCGCCTTCTGTCTTGTCCTACAACACGGAATTTGGTCTGAGGATTGTAGTGCTCTAAGTACAAAAGCTGTGGTAGCCCTTTGCCATATTTTACCTTGTACCGTTATTCCACTTGTTACACATTTATTTAACTCGCATTTACCCCTGTTTGTTTGAGTTGGCGTTTATTAACTGTAACGCGCCACACTCCGACTGGTTTGTGGTTTTTCTGATTTTCCACCTATTGCTTTTGTTATTCACTGGGCGGCGTCATCACCTGATTCCATCCTATCGTAACCTTTGGCGTGGCTTGTCTCTGTTATTTCTTAGCGTGTGATCGTATTATCGATCGTATTTGCTCGCTAAACTTCTACACCTTCCATCAGTAACGTAGAGGCAGAGGAACCGGTGATTCTTCGAATTTGGATTCACATTTTTGACCTCCGTGGATCATCACCTTTTTGGTATTTTGATCGACTGGACACTGTTGCAACTTTGAGACACCAATATTCCCGTTTGTGTCATCATCAGAATGCCCTTCTGCATCCTTGACGGGAATATAAAAATTCACGCTCTGTGTCCTTTTCGCCACCAGTTTTCCCGGCACTACCCAATCAACAAGGATCAGATTCAACGCTTATTCCTTTCAATTCGCGCCTGCGAAATATACCTCAAATTCGTTCTCAACCGTGCTGTGCAATCTTCCACCTTTCTGAACAAAGCTCTCTACTTGACAGCTTTTCTCCTAGATCTTCTTCGAAGACTACAAATGGCTGAGTCATTTTTTTCCTTAACTTCATACTTGGAAATTTATAAATCCTTACAAATCTTCTGAAACTATCCAGCACTATTCTAGGGCAGATTGAAAATTTAGGAAACCGCCAGCATTGAGCCATTCAATCATATAGCGCGCATCTACAAAACCACAAATCCCGGGATTCGAACCCGTGACCTCACGCAACCAAGACCACCACGCTACCGACTGCGCCATGAGTGCACGGCCAACGACCGACCAAATTAATTTTTAGCTACGGAACAGCAAGTGAGAATGATTTTCAATACAGAACCAGTCTCTTGCGAAAAAAATACCCAAAGGATCATTAGACTGCATGGCGATTAAGCACAGGGGACTCAAGGAGACACAACAGGAGACCAGTACCCGTTTACTTGCATCAATCACAGTCAAAAGTCGTACAACAGGGATTTGATCTTCTGGCCTGCCAAAATGAAGATCAATGCATTATTCACTGCACCACGAGTGCATGGCTCGTGGTTAATAAAAGTTATTGTTTAAATATGGAGTATAAACTGAGCACAACACTTAATTCATTAAATGTGTCTTGTGAAAAAAATACCAACGAAATCATTAGACTCCAGAGTGATTATACACAGTGGACTCCAGGAGACACAAAAGGAAAATAGGACTAGAGTACTGACCCCAGAAACTGATAACTCTGCAACAAATGAGACAGATCCCACAGCAGCCCATCGTTGTGTTGGTTGTGAAGAGTCCAGATACTCGCAGAGAAGCAAGGCCTACTGACTGAAATCATTGTGGCAATTCCAGAGGACAGCAAAAGGAAATCCCTTCATATTCCGTCAACTACCCAACCGAAAAGCAATGACTAACCTCGTAAAGAAGCATAGTTGCTGGAAATTCAAAACCACCCAGGAAGAGGAAGCGAGTTACGTCTCCAGGGTAAACTCCAGACAAACCATTTCCGCTGAATAACCAGACAGTCGACGTTAAGGCAACAATGATGAGTAACATTTTATAACCCTGAAACGGCAACTCAACCTACTACCAAATCCCCGAACCCTACTGAAGGAACAGCCAGGACGAACGTCAAAAAAACTACTAGAAACCACAAGATGGGGCTCGCCATTAATTCTGGAAGGGGACGTCATCACTCTATTCCATCACAAGGCCAACTCAGTAAGGGAGGTAATTAAACAGCCAGTTTATGGAAGCGAACACGCCAGCTCTGTGTACAACACATTACAACAGGGCAACGACTGTGAAGGTTACCAGGCCGAAACCAGTGCATCATACAAAAATCTTAACACTAAAGCAGATAACGTAGTCTACTAAAATATAATTTTTCCTGATGTCGAAGCTCCGTCAGCGAATAAGAACATCAAGTTACCAAACAAGCATCTTGACCGTAGATGAAAGATCGTCATAAAGGGGTTCCTGAGGCAAGTTCTTCGATAGCAAAGGAAAGAGTAGAACGTAACCTGAATCTGTTCCGAACATATTCAAATGCCGTCCTTCAAGAGGGAGAATACGTTACCGTGCCCAAAGCCTTCCGTCTAGGGAAAGCGAATGCTTCTCATGAATTGTCATCACCACGGCCTCTTAAAATCATTCTCGAAAATGAAGTGCAGGCCTCTCGCCTTATAGAACGGAGAATGACTCTCCATAACTCAGCCAGAGATGTGTTTTTTCAGCCAGATTATGAACCGGTGGAACGACACAAAATGAGGGAGCTGAAGACCAAATTGAAGAGGAGGACCGAAAAGGGGGAAAATGGCTCCAAATACGGGATGACTCCTTACATCACCAGAGCTGGCGCTTGCTGAGAAGACGGACGAGAAACGTCATGTACTCAAATGTTCGGAGCCTTTTCAATAGAATGAGTGAGCTCCGGACGCTTTTTGATGAACTAACACCAGATATAATTGCCCTGACAGAAACTTGGCTCTCAGAAAATATTCAAGAACACGAAGTATCTCTCCATGGTTATCAACTCTTTAGAAGAGACAGGAGAAACCGCGGAGAAGGAATCGCTGTTTATGTTAGCTCTAATATAACTGCGCTTTTCAAGCTACATCCCTTGACAGCAGAAGTTGAAGTTTTATCTTTAACTCTTATAACTAAGTACGCCCGGCCACTAGCGTTCACAGTTGCGTACCGTCCTCCAAACCAAAATGTCGAACGAGATCTCATTCTTCTAACTGAGCTGATTAAGACTTGCTTGAACAAAGATGTCCTAATCGTTGGAGACTTTAACGCTCCTAATATTGACTGGGAAACTTGATTTTCTAGGGTCCAACGGATACATTCGGCCATCGGTTGCTTGAGATGGCAGCCGATAAAGTACTCTTCCAGAATGTACCGTTTGGGACACGCGTTAGGGAAAGATAACGTTTGAATTTTCTAAACCTCGTGTTTACACGAGACGAGGATAATATGCTGAATTTACAAGATCTACCACCAATGGGTGGTAGAAACCACATTGTACTGCTCTTTAAGTATTCCATGTTCTCACAGTCTGTCGCACTTAAGCAACTGGAAACAAACAAGCTGGAAGGGAGATTTTTCAAGAATGCGCACGCATATCTCGGCGATACCATGGATAACCACATTACGGGAATTGCGGATGAATGCTGGAGAACTTGCAGCTCGTTGGTTAAAAGAATTATTAATCTTACTTCTCCCCTGAAACAAAAGGTAACAAACAATAGTCCATTGTGGATAAACCGCGAACTTCAGATCTCCTTTAAAAGAAGAAATAAGATGTGGAAGCGGTTTCGACTAACGGAGAGTGTCGAACACTTGCAGGAATACAAACGATAACGGCGTGTGTGTAAGCGTGAGGCAAACCGACTCTGAAGGAACTACGAGCTAACCATACTACAGAACTCTCTGCAGCATCCCAAGTTCTTATACGGTTACATACGCAATAACCAAAGAAATCGAGACCAAATTCCAGCGCTGCGGTCCCAAAACGGAGTACTGCAAACGGCTGACCAAACGAAAGCCTCAGTTCTCTGTAGCTTCTTTCAGTTGGTACTCACCGGTGAAGCAAATCCTCCTTTACTCCCCTAATCAGGGCATCTAAAACATTAGGAAACGATTACACTAGAAAATAATCTTTGCTTCTCGCCCACATTAGTAAGGATTGAATTACTCCGCCTGAAGCCTGCAAAGTCACCGGGTCCAGATAGAATTCATCCACATGCCCTGCGAGAATCGGTCGATGTACTGTGTGGGCCGGTTTCGATGATATTTCAAAAGTCCATGGAAGAGGGCACAATGCCGCAGGAATGAAAAACTGCCCTTAGCTCCCCGATCCACAAAAGAGGGTCCAAGCTGGAGTTGAAACATTACCATCCCATTAGTTTAACCTGCATGTTGTGCAAGGTCATGGAAAAACTTATTAAGAGACATCTAATGAAGTATCTGGGGCAGAAAAACACATTATATGCTGTCCAGCATGGCTTTCGCCCCGGCCACTCATGTCTTACGAGTGGCCTTTACTCATGGGAAAAATGGACCAAAGCCATAGACCAAGGTCGTCCACTTGATGTCATTTTCTTTGACTTCAAGAAGGAATTTGATAGTGTACCTCATCGGCGACTGTTACAGAAAATTTTGTAATGTGGTATCCAGGGAAATTTTTTTAAGTGGATCAAACGTTTCCTGTCATGTGGACTGCAAAAAGTACTTGTTGGCACCAATGAATCCGATTGGGTAACAGTAGAAAGTGGTGTTCCGTAGGGTTCATTCTAAGGTCCTATTCTGCTTCTCATATATATAAACGACTGCACTTATAATTTAGACTTTGATGTCATAATGTTTTCAGATGATATAAAAATCTGGAAAATCATTAACTCTGTTGTCGACGCGCAGAAAATACAAGCAAATGTTGACAAATTGGCTGTCTGGTCCAGCAAGTGGCTTCTGACGTTTAATATACCCAAATGTGTAGTCTTACGCTTGGAACCTGGGCGAAGACGTTTTCCCAAAAACCACTGCTACCTGAACGGAATTCCACTAAAAGAAGTAGATACGCACAAAGATCTAGGTATCTGGATAGGTTCCAACCTACTGCCCTCAAAAAACTAAACGAGCCGTCCAAAAGGCGACGAGCATAATGCACTGAATCAGGCGCGCTTTCATATTCTTTCCTCCCGAACTGTTTTTGCGGATCTTCAGTTCTCTTGTTAGAACACATTTGGAATATGGAACCTCAGTATGAATGCCCCGGATGAAGAAAGGCAGTGATCCCATCGAGCAGGTGCAAAGACGGGCGACAAATTTGGTGGACGGTCTAAGGACCCTGTCATATCCAGAAGACTTATCATGCTTAACATGTGTCCTTTATCCTATAGACAAATGAGATGTGAAGTACTATGAACATTTCGAATTAGCCACGGATATGCTAGTTTGCTGAAATCTGAAGATTTCTTTGAGTTTACAAACATGACTCACATGCGTGGTCATCCATATATGGTCAAACGCTAATGTATTCGCCTAGATCAACGAAATTTTTCTTTCAGTTAGCGAGTGGCTCGACCATGGAACTCACTTCCAAACGAAAAAAATGACGTCGAATACCGTGGATATGTTCAGACGGCAGTTAGACTGCTTAATTTTTGATAACCCACGACTATCCCTGCAGGACTATCTTCCGCCAAACATTATCTTTACTTCAGGATTTCAATTTAGGTATATCGTACCACTACACGTTTGATGTACAATGTTTAATTGTATTTTATGTTGTATGTATATACATGCATTTGGTCCCAGAGAAGGCCTTCCTGTCTTCTTCTATACAATTACCTAGGCCTCGTATATTCTCGAACTTTCGGAATACTTGCATTTATAATTTCGATTGTACCTAAATAGGGTCAACAAGGGCAACGCCCGTAACCCTCAAAATATACAATATATGCACTAAACGGCGCAGAGCTCTAAAATACCGCCCTGAGAAGATTGACCCGAATCCACAAACCCTTCCAACGTTTTCAGGATGAAATCTATTAGAGCATTTATTAACTAACGCTCATCCCCTTTTCTGTATCTTCCCCTCCTCTCTTCCCGATGTTGTCCACTTTAGGGTGCAGGGATGCAGTGTACGTGACCTGCATGCCCTGGACATGATGCCCCCCGCGCGCGACAAGGCAACTTTCAAGGTTATGTACGCACGGCCAGACCACCTTTGTTCTGACTGGTCACCCTTCAGCCTATGACAGGGGTCGGCAAACTTTTCGGACTACTAGGCCATTTCAGGAGGTCAAGAAGGCACACTAGGCCAGAAGAAACAAAGTGTCTAAGGAAACGTTAATTATTCAAGAATACAGTACGATCAATGGGAAACATGATGTTGAATGCTCTTAGAAACAGATGCAATATCAGGTTCTAATGATTAGGAGTTCACCAACAGAATGTCATTAAGGCAATTGTTAGTGAACTGAGAGCGCAGCTTGTTCTTACAAAACTTCCTTTTGGAGAACAGCTGCTCGCACGAATAAGTGCTGCCAAACATTGCGATCACACGCTTGGCACGGGCTTACAACGTTGGAAACTGAGAATGTGGCAGCTGCGGTAGAAGTCAATGAGAGTAGTACAAGAAGTAAACTTGGACAAGAGAACGTCCGAAGCCTGCAGCTCAATCAACTCCAATTTCACATCAGAGGGGGCGTCGTCATAGGGAAAGTCAAAAGGAGTGCTGACAATCTTGAACTCTTGCGAATGAAAACGCACATCAGTGAAGCGCGAAGAGAATTCATTCCATAGGGTTGACTGATGCATTCTTTGGTGTCAACGAGGGCTGCATCACACTGGGCGAGGTGCGGGAAATGGACATAGTCGCCCTTATACAGCTGTTTCTCCCATAGAATCAGCTTTGCTTCGAGTGCCCGTACGTAGGCTTCCAGGTTCGTGATGAGTACATAACGTCCTTAAAGCTTCAGGTTAAGTTCTTTTAGGTGAGAGCTGATTAGGCCGGATCCAACAATAAATAACTAGGGGGGCGTTAGGCCGGACTGGAATACTAGCTAGGCCGTATCTGGCCTAAAGGCCGGATTTTGCTGACCTCTGGCCTATGACATTCCCGATTTGTCATCTACCCTGCTGTGTCCCCTAAGACTCCT